>JANHGO010006348.1:0-21516 GCA_024606505.1 Aquila spilogaster
CTGAGTAGAGGGGGACAATCACCTCCCTCTCCCTGCTGGCCACCCCTTTTTTAATGCAGCCCAGGATATAGTTGGCCGTCTGGGCTGCAAGCGTGCACTGCGGACTCATACCCACCTTCTCATCCACCAGGACCCCCAAGTCCTTCTCCACAGGGCTGCTCTCATGGAGGTCTTCTCCCACTCTGTGTAACTACCTGGGATTTCCCTTGCCCAAGTGCAACACCTTGCACTTGGCCTTGTTGAACCTCATTAGGCTCACACTTCTCCAGCCTGTCCAGGTCCCTCTGGATGGCTTCCCTTCCCTCCAATATATCAACTGCACTGCTCAGCTTGGTGTCGTCTGCAAACTTGCTGAGGGTGCGCTCGATTCCATCGTCTGTGTCATTGGTGAAGATGCTGAAGAGCACCGGCCCCAAGACCGACCCTTGGGAGACACCACTTGCGACTGGCCTTTACCCAGACATAGAACTATTAATCACAACCCTATGACTGCCACCAGCCAACCAATCAATCAAACAGTCCATCTTTCAAATCTGTACCTCTCCAATTTAGAGAGAAGGATGTGATGAGAGGTGGATGTTGTCAGAGGTGGATGTTGATGATATGGAAGTAGATGTTGAACCTTCCCACCAATATTCTGTTTCATTTTCTTGTTGTGCAACAGAAGACAGCAGAGGGGAAGTCTGACAAAATGGTGTCTGACATGGAGATACGTATGAAGCAAAATGCACATACTGATATTCAAAACTTGCTGATCATTTATGGAGACCAAGCAGTTGATATGAGCATAGTGAGGCTGTGAGTGGTGTGTTTCAGCAGTGGTGACAGTGACAGTGGGTCGCCTCAGCTAATGCAGATTTTTACAAGGACAGAATGCAGGCTCTTGTTCATCACCGGTGAAAATCCAAAGCTAATGGTGGTGATTATACTGAAAAATAGTGTTTTGTAGCTGAGCATTTGCTCTACCAAACTGAGTTATTGTGCTCTTCATATCTGTTGCATTTTCCATGGAAATAAATGAGGCATTACTTTGGGAGCTACCTTTGTGTTTGCGACCCTAAACAATCTCTATGGCAATGCAGACATATTTCTACAAAGCTTCTTGTGTTGTTTTTGTTTGTTTTGCATAGCTCTTTCTTATGGGAACTTTAAAATAGCTACCTTCATAAGACTGTCACTGCTTATTTTGGACAGAAAAAAGGAATCTACCTAAGTAATGAAATAATATTATTTTCATAACTATTTCTTTTTCATCCAGAGTACAGTTTAATGAATATTTTGGAAAACAGATGTGAAACTGTTCATCTTGCTGACTTATTTACCCATTCAATTTTTGCTGCAAGATCTGAATTCCAATAAATGCAGAACTATCTGGGTGAAACAGCAGTATCTAAGAACAGACTAATAAACACGTCCGCTGCAAGCGTGCCTTTATCACTTTCCAATTATCTGTATCTTTGCAGACACAGCATGTTGTTTTAAGGATAAAATCATTAGCTTTTTCTTTTGCTGAATAGGACATGCCATTCAAAAATCCAAACTCCTCATGAATGTTTTGGGAAGATCAAGACCAGAAGTACATTTTGAATGATCCATTCTAACTCACTATTCCCTCCTAAGCTTGTTCTTTGACTGCGTCAGCAGCCTAAAATATCTCATTAAGTGCCACTATGAATGAAAAATAGAGCTAATTATACTCTCTCAGCCAGCCACACCAGAAATGAAGGCAGGATAAGATCCTGCTTGTTGGAAAAGTAGCCACTCCAGATGCAAGCACGAGTCTTCACAGAAGTATGTGCAAGCTCTGCCAGATACAAGCACAAATCTTCACAGAAATAGGTGCAAGCTCCAGTTTATTTAGGTACAGAAAGATTACTTATACAGTTACAGAACACACCACACACCCATGTCATCATCTGATTGGTAACAAGCCTTAAAACAAATGCTGTGCTAACAAGCTAATTGGACAAGGCTTGCTAATCATGCTGGTCACGCAACTCTCTACACCTGTAAATCTTGCCAGGATGTAAATCTGGCAGGATACCAGATAAGTGCTACTTCCCACAAACTGCTTGTGCAACTTCTCTTGTTGTCTCTAATACTGGGGTCATATTTCCATCAAGGAGAGTCTGGCTTATGCAAGTAATCCATGTAGATATGGTCTTGCTCCTTAAGTCAGCCTACTACACCTCCTTTTTTATTTTTATTTATTTTATCATTTTATTATTATGGGAATTTGAGTAAGAATGTGAGGTTTGAGCAAACAGTTTCTAACAAGTGGTAACCTGAGTTTAAGGATGCACTGGAGTGTTCAGTCATTTCATGAGCTCTTTACCAGTATGTGAACCCGATCAGCTCCACCGCTGTTGATCCTGTAAACTTACTACCATGCCGGAAACATCTCTTAATTTCCTTTGCACAGGTATGTTAAATATTTGTGCTGATATACGTGCTCCAATATTTAAGTAGCAATAGCAAAGTTAGATCTAACTGAAAGATGCTTCTGACAAGCTGTGCTTCCAAAATCTGCCTCATAAGACAGACAGAGTTTTGTAATCATCTACAAGGAAAATAGTATAAGTTTTTATGATCTGTTTCTGAATCTTAGAATGATTTCTAATATTTGCTTCCTTGGGTACCCTCTATAGTCAATACTTTTCTTGGAAAGATTTCAGACCTGAATAGAGTGAAGAAATAGAAATACTCCATCTCTGCAAATTTCTCTCTAATGCAAAGAGCCTATGTTGAAAGAAGTAGTTCTGCTTTTCAATACTTTACTTGAAACACGAAAATGTTTCTTATATTTGCAACGAAATCATTCAAACATTTAGATACAAACTCTAGAGCAGTGGGAAGTTTTAGTAAGAAGAGGTAATTCTAAAACAACTTGCCTACCTCTCCAAATCAATGAACAAATAAAGTGAGCTTTCACAGATTGAATTAGGTGTGGGAGTAAGGAAAGGAAAGATCATAATCAAGGCTTCTTGAGCATCTGGCTCCTGCAGAAAGGTGAGACCAGGTGAGCACTAAGATTATGTCTTCTGTTTGAAAACATTGTTGTGACTGTAGACAGGTGACCTGAAGAGACTTCTGTAAAATGGGCGACTTACCAAACTATAAGATGTCTCTATCACTGAAATGGTTAGATTTACCATACTTAACTAGTCTGTCCTTTTTCTGTGTATATTTTTAGATTTTACTTTCAGTCTTGCAATTGCAGAGCACAAACCTTACTCCTTTTGCTTTACAGTAGTCATGATAAGTCTGTATTCTTACCATCACTAGTGTCAGACTATTTGGTCTTTGAGGACTGGAACTTTCTCTGGGAGTGATCACTATCTGTCAGAGAACATGTGCACAGCAACTTCTGTGGCTTAACACTGTAGAACAGAAGGAAAAACTGTTTCTAAATATTTGGAGGATCTTTCATGAGGGGAAGAGTAGAGAAAAGTTTTTACCAGAAGAGAAAGAAAAAAAAAGAAAAAAAAACTGCAGGAAAGTGATAAAGAACAGAAAACCGAGTTTCTGTTCTCTTCCACCTTCTGAGAGGTAGAGGAGAAAATAGTTTTGTGAAAAGGGAAAAAAAGTGATGAAATCACTTAAAACATCTTAAAATGGTCAGATTTTTTTCAGATAAAGACAGCAATTTCTCTAAAATTTTTATAAACAAAAGGAATAAATACATAGTGAGGAGACACTGGAAGAAAAACAAATACAATGTCCAATAAGAATAATTCACATTAAATGGAGTGCTACTTGAAGATGTCAGTGTGTATAAGTATTCTTCATTTCAAATACTGTTCCTTATTAACCACGTAAACTTTTGGAGGGATAGTTACTCTAAATTGTTGGCATGGGCACCATCCCAGGAAAGTGTTTTCTGAAGACACTGAAAGCCAAGATTTTTGCAGGTGATGTGAAGCGTCTGCTTCTGTTTGAATTTGCAGAGCCTAAAATAAAACAAACCTAGGTCTAATCTCTATGCAAACACAGATGGCAGAGAGGTCAATAAATGTTTACATTCGTACAAATTGTACAAGTTTTGGTTCCACCTGTTTAGGAACTCCAAAAAATAAAAGCCTGCTGGTAAAGAGAGTTAACCCAGAAGGAGGAGATATTTTATAGCTCTTTCTTTCTCACTCTAGTGGCTAGATTTAAGATCCTGGAGGAAGCAGATACCAATGTTTATTGGAAATATCAGTTAGATCAGTGAGTACAAATAAACAACTGATCACTTGACAACCTAAGGGTACAGTTGTATAGCAAGAACCTTTTTCTTTCCTGGAAGAAAAGGAGGAATCTGACAATGAAATGAGATATTTGAGTGTAGGGGGTTGACTTAGTTTAGAATCATGCATGTGTCTCCTGTATGCCATGCCGTTATGCTTAAAGCAATTCTGGCTCTTAAGAGCTTAGGTGACATGTAACTAGAGTTAAAATCATTCTATAGGTAAATGTCTCATATCATTGTGCTGCTGACCTTGTATGTTTCAGTACCTGCATGAATTATCAATATATTGACTATTTATAGTAGCTGATAAGTTAAATTATTGACAAGTTAATACTGTTTATTTAATGCTAAATTACTCTGCTTACCTCTTTCTCCTTCTAAGAGACTTCTAAAATATGTTTAATTTCAGGAATAAAAATAAAAAAATAAAATAGAAAAGACACTGTGTAGCCTAGAAAGGCTTGTTTATTTCTAGTCACTTTATTTTTAGTCTCTTAAAAGTTGAGGTTGATGAGTCAAAGTTCCTGCTGTCCTGCTCTACGGTAGTGCAACAAGTTAGAGAAATATAGGCTAGGTACAACTTAAAGGGGTTCTTGTAGTCAGTAATATTCCGCCTTAATATTGGGGTCCTTTTTGAAGACTTTTTTTCCTCCACCTTTGTAAATGGGGAATACTGTAGAAAAAAATGAATTCTTACCCTCTCATTCAACAGCTTTGCCAGCATTCCTGGCTGATGATCTGACAGATGACTGAGGAGCTCTGAGTGCAAACTGACAGACTTAGGGTTGTTAATTGTTAAGGGTCAAAAAGCTTTGAAGAGGTGATTTCAGAGGAAAACAATAGTATTTTAATTTTTCCTGTTTTCTCTGAATTTCTCCATCACAAAAAGAAATGACTCTTATTCTAATAATTATTTTGTTAAGTGATGATCTGCAGGAATTTCCTACAAAACTTTAATTTATGTGACTTGTTGTTCATTCTTCTCCTTATAAATGGCTGTTTCTACTCCCTGCATAACTGAATTAATAGTACTTTTGCCCAGAAAGGAGAATTGGAAATTAGATCCAACTTTTGTCAGAGACTACCATCCTTCTGTTACGTATGCTTATAAAAGGAGAAAATGTGATTTTGTTCTACTAAGTTATCTGATACAATTTGATTAATTTATGCTCTTTTTGAGGTCTTAGATTTGACCATTTCTGGAGCATTAAATTAAGATCATACTTATTATTTCTCAAAATGAATAATTCATCAGGTGATATAAAGAATTGCCCTCTGAATGGCAGTGTTTTGCGGCAGAGGCCTTTCACTTCTGAAAACCGGAGTTTCAAGTTGCATTTCATCATAGGGAAATATGGGCAGAGATCTCAGCCTAGTTCCTTGTAAAGACATAAATGAATCCATCCAAACTGTAACTCTGGCCATTTCTGTTCTATAACTTACTGCATACCAATAGTGAGAACCACAATTAAACTATATAATCCATAATTTATGTTCTACTAAGTTAAAACATGCAGAAACAGTGAAATTATTTCTCATTTTGTAAGACTGTCTGAGAGTCTTAACTTTAAAGAAGTTTCTACTTTTTCACTTTTTGAAGAACTCTAGATTTATTTTTTTTTCTTTTTAAATTATTCTGGATTAAAGATTGTACAGAGGAGCTGGGAGCCTGTTTGACTCTTATTTGAAGTTTTTTCAACTGACCTCATAGGAGCAGGATCAGACCTTTCAGATCACCAAACACTTGTAACTAGAAAAGCTCTGAGAAATATTGTTCTCAGGATAAAAGGAGCAGGGAGAGTCCGTGATATGTTGTGCTGGAATTTCTATTACACAAGAATGTCAGAGGGCATGAAGTATTAGAGGGAGGAAAGGGAAGAAATATGTCAGGTAATACTGTATCTAAAAAGCCAAATACAAAGCCAAATACAATGCGCACAATAAAAGGGCACATCTAAATCATTCTAGAATTTTAATGAGCAGTCCTGTTACCCTTCTTTATAAGCTAAACAAATCCTCTCAGAATTCTTCACAAATCTCAGTTACTTTTTAAAAATGTCTTTCTTTTGACAACCATATTAACATACGGATCTGCATAAAGGAATCATGTTGAATACATGCAAAGTAACATTGGGATAGACATTTTTTAAAAGAGATGAGAGGATCCAGAAACATAATCTTCTTCTTGTAATCCTGTATTAATCCATTCTGTACTGCTAAGGCTTTTATTTGAGTGTGAAGCTCACGAAGATTTTGGCAGAACACAAAAAAAAGAAAAAGAGAGAAAAAAAGAAAGAAAATGAAAAGTCTTCTGCATTTAAATCCCCAGAGCTACACCTAAAAAGTATTCCTGCAGTCTTTAAAGAAAGGAACAGCCCCAGGAACTAATCTCTGGATTTCTCTCTTTCTGTCCTGACCTTGGCTCTTCCACAGCCCCAGTAAGCATGCCTCTGCCTCGTGATGAACTGGCTGTTCTTACTCATCCTAGTGCTTTCTTAGGGTATGCCTTTTCAGCATCAACTTGCTGTGTAACTAATTCCACACTGAGATCACTCAGACATTGAAGGAGGTTTAGTTCACTATTAACTAGACCTGGAGAGATGACAAATCAGTTGATTTTGTAGCAACTGATTAAAATGCCGATGCTTAATCATAAATGCTGTTAGTAGACTTCAGAGGATGATATGATCTAAGCAGATACAGACCACAAAGCATTTGCTTGGAGCTGTAGCCCACCTTAAAAGTGAAGAATGCCAGATATATGTTTGCCTCAAGGCATTTCTATAAAAACTTTCTGAAAGAAGAATAGCAAGAGATAATATATATATATATTTATATTATGAACTTTGAATCAACAAAGACTTTACTATTAGAAATGAAATGAGACTAGATATCATGAAATGGAATATCTGAAGGGTAGATAACATTTTGCAATGGTTACTCTAAAAGTAATTATATTGATATATAATTATATATTATATTATTCTATTGACTCACAATGTCACAGGCAGATGTTGGTGGCATGGCAGTAGAAGCTGAGCCTTCCCACTAATATTCTGCTACATTTTGTGGCCATGCATGAGATGGCAGCGGAGGGGTAGTGTGACAAAATGGTGTCTGGAGTGGAAACGCATATTGACGCAGAGGTGTGTCATTGAATTCCCCCATGCAGAAAAAAACTGCATCCATTGACATTCATCAGCACTGAACATTCACAAAGATTGAACAGTGGATGTAAGCCCAGTGAGGTGGTAGGTGGTGTGTTTCAGCAGTAATAACAGTGGGTCACCTTGGCTGGTGCAGATTTTTACAAACACATCATGCAAGATTTTGTTAATCACTGATGAAAATCCAAAGCTAATGGTGGTGTTTATGCTGAAAAATAGATATTTGTAGCTGAGCATTTGCTCTGCCAAACAGAGTTATTGTGCTCTTCATGTCTGTTGTAGTTTCCATGGAAATAAATAGGAGGCATTACTTTTGGAATCTCTCTCATACCTTTTTGACTATACCACTAATTTTTTATTTACAGTACTGTTTCTGCTACATTTATAAACAAATCATTTATTTGTTTGACTATTCATTTAGTGAAAAACATAGCTTTGATAAAATCAAGCACTGCTACAAACCAGTAGTGTTTTACAGCATTACAGTAGTCCTTAAATATGGAATAGTGGGTATTTTTTTGAACATTTCCTATTGCTCGGTAATGAGCTATCACAGATTTCCCTAAAGATATTTCTTGAATTAATTTTATCTCTCGTACAGGAAAACAGTTCTTTCTTGTCTGTGAAAATGCGCCTCTTGGAATACTTGGGACACTCCTCCATCTTGACAGGGCAGCCTACTTTCTTGAATTTCATGGAGGATCTGAATTCATCGCATATTTCCTGTGTTCTTCTGTTAATAGATAGTCTCTGTTCCCTCTTTTACTGCTATTTTTTGCTCCTTCAAGTGACAGAAGACTGTAAAGGTTTTTTACCTGTACTGGGCAGAGTCCTGTTGATTTTCTGCCTTCACAAGTCATTTTTCTCTCAATTCACTAGGTGATTTTGATTGTCTTGCAAATTGTCTTCACACTGCTATACCTTGAAACACTGCCATGATAGCCATAGAACTACATAGTAAATGCCATCAAGTTCTATCAAAACCATCAATTAAACAGTAAAACTTACATTGAAAATCTGCCTTGTGCAGATTTATGTGATATGTGCTTTTTTGTTTTGTTTTTTTTAACTTTCTTTGATGTTGCTAGCAGAATTTTATGGAACTCTTCTCTGTGTATGTTGGTTATAATGCCGTGCACAGTGTAATCTCTTGCATCAGGTTTTGATGTTCACTCAAAAGCACTGCTTTGCATTATTTTCCAGGCTTCACAGATTAAGACTGTAGAAGATTTCTCATCTTAAACTTTACTCCTACCGCTCTGTTTTTCAAATTGCTGAGAGCGCGTATTATCCATTCAGGGTTTTGATATTTTCAGGACTTTTTTTCCTACCGCACATTTCCAGAGTTCAGAAAAATTGTGGCATTTCTACTGTCATCCTTACGCTGCTTGCTCTTCACCAATTGATCTTTTTCTTGTTTTTGATGTACTTTTCTATGATATTTGCACTTCAGTCTGTTTCCATTCAATGTTTCATATTCTTTAGTTTTCTTGTTTATTGAAATTCAGTTAAGCTTATGAATTTAGAATTTTAATGAATGATTCAGTCCTACTCTGAACATTATATATGTATTAATAGGAGTAAATATTCACATTTTTTTCCAGAGTCAAGCCAATGCTGGTGTACAGAATAAAAGTGAGGTGAATAGACCAAATCACAAAATTTGTGTTAATCTCTGTTGTGCCTCATTCGTGTAGGTCCCACTATATTTTGATTTGCTTCTTGACTTGGAAATCTTAAGTAAGGAAATGAAGATCAGTTCTCAGCTGAAATAATTTACATGATGATGTATGTTGAGAGCATTTTCTCATCTATCTAAACTTATTAGATCGGAAATGTTCGTTTGTATACACAATGCCAATGTGATTCTTAGTTCAGTAAACATAGCTCATTTTTAGAACTGTTTTTGTAACTAAATTGTTTTTAAGTCATGAAATAGGATAATTGTAGTAGAAGTTAAATAAGGATTAGACAAGTAAATATATTTCATTTTACAGCCTTTCATTAAATATTACTAGATTACACATCATTTGTAAGCAGCTCAATTTGTTAACAGAAAAAGAAATGCAATATCATGAAAAAAAAGTAATATATTCATAAAATCTCTCGTTAATTTTTCATTCATCTTCATCCCAACAATGACTTTATTAAAAGAGTGACTTCTCATAAAGGGAGAGAGAAAGCAGACATTTGAACAGATGGGCTTAATAAAGATCTTGCAGTGTATCTGTCATAGTGGTTGAACACTGGTACTAAAGCAGGACGAAGATATGACGGAAAATAAAGGACTTCCAGATAGTTTGTGCCCTCAGTGAAGATGTTTTAGATTAAAAGACAAAGGTTGTGATGTAAATGTACATAGATCAAAGATGACACATAATGGAACCTCTCTATATAATAGGAAAAAATGAACCTTCAGAGTAATAAAATTGTGGCACGTTCCTGTGGGAGAACAGCAAATCTTGTGGTTTGCTTTAATTTTTATTTATTTGTTTGGTTTTTACTTAATTCCAGTCCTAGTTGAGATATAGGTGCTGTCCTTTGTCTCAAAACATTCAAAAAAAATGGACCAGAAACTTAAAATGTCACAAAAAAAAAAACCAAAAAAACCGCAATTACTAGTGATTTAAATTTTCATAGCTGCTTCTTTTGCAAATCTTTGCATGAGGTGGTAAGAAGTTATAATTCGTTCTCTGCAATAGAATTTTGTCTACCCGATAGTATATAGAAGATTGAGTAAATATTTATAGCATCATATTTTGAAGGAGAAGCAATTTCAAATATGTAGTTACTCAATTTTAAAAATGTCAGAATAAATAAAATTCATGTACTTTCAATTGGCCTCAACTTCCTAATAGAATTAAATATAAACTGTCCTGTTGCAGAAAACCTAGTGAAAGATGAAATTTAGCTCACCTTCACATTTTAAAGTTTTGCATGTATCCAATGCTTTTTCTGTTGCTATGATCAAGGAATAAGACAAGAAACTTACTGTAGTTTTAGTCTCTATATTTCAGTGAAGACTGGGAATGGTCCAGTGTTACACCTGTTTGCAAAAGTCAACATGAGAGAAGATCCAGGAAGCTATAGATCTATTAGTCTAACCTCCATCCTTGGAAGAGTTATGGGCAGTTGTGGACAATATTGTCCTGGAGGATACTTAAAGTCAGTTAAAGAGTAAAGCTACTATCAGTCATAACCAACGTGAATCCATCAAGAGAAAGAACTACCTTAATGACTTGATCTCCTGCTATGAAATGATCGCCCACCTGGTGGATGAAGGGAAGGTGGCAGATGCAGTTTTCTGGATTTTAGTAAGGCCTTTGGTATTGTCCCTCATGGTACTCTTCTGGATGAGTTGTCCAAATGTGAGATGAATAGATTCATGCTTCACTAGATGATCTGGTTCAAAAGTAGAATTCAGTTTTAGTGAGTAGAGCTGCATCTGGCTGGTGGATACTCACCAACAGTATTCCCCTGGGCTCAGTTTTAGAGCCAGTTCTGTTCAGCATTTTTATTTCCTGTATGCATGACTGCATGAGGGCAGCACATCCTCAGCAAGTTTGCCAATGAAACTAAACTGGAAGATGTAGTTGACTCCCTGGGGGATGAGAAGTCTTGCAGAGAGATCTAGATCCATCAGAGCGCTGGATAATTAACAACTGCATGAAGTTCATCAAAGGCAAATGCCAGATTCTGCATCTGGGATGGAGCAGGACAGTAATGGCACAAATCTGTACTAAGGGAAGGTCAAACTGGACATTAGGAAAAACTTCTTTTATTTTGAGGGTGATCAAACACTAGAGCAGGCTTTTGGAGAAATGATTGCTGCCCCATGCCTGTCAGTGTTCAGGAGGCATTTGGACAATGCCCTCAATAATATGCTTTAACTTTTGGTTAGACCTAAAGAGGTCAGGCAGTTGGACTAGGTGATGTTTGTAGGTCCCTTCCAACTAACTGGTCTATTCTATCCTCTTCATTTGGAAGTGCTATTCAGGAGAGCACTCACTCTCTCCCTTCTAAGAGTTTAGGTGGTTTTAGAAGACAGCTTCATTGAGAAGAGATGTTATGAAGGAAAAACTGGAAGAGGCCTCATCAGCACTTCCCCTCACCCTTGCATGGGACACTGAGTAGCATCCAAGACTCCCATGATTGATCCCTGGTTGTGGTAAGCTGTGAATCTGTTGGTGCTGTAACTGTGCCTCATCTCCTACCCTCCTGACCCTAATCTTCAACGTGCCAACTTCACTTTCTGATTTAATGTTGTCAGTATGGACTTGTTGGGTGCTTGCTGGGCTCTTGGCTGCTGCTGGTTACCAACACCAGACCTGATTCTGGCTCTGGCTTACTGCCTTAGTTTCCTGGCTCCTGGTAAGAGAGGCTGCTGCCTGCCTTGTGATGCCTGTGGCTTCTGGCTCACCTTCCCTTCCAAAACAACCTGCCCTTATTCCATATTTATATTCATGACATTGCTGCAGGAAAAATGACATAGTTTTCTCTAAATCTACTTATTTGAATTGTTTTGGATAAGTTTCTGCTCTTTTTTACTGTCACTCAAGCACTGAATCTGTCTACTTGTAGTGACCTTGACACTACATAAGCTAATATTTGCAGATACTCATGTGCTCACAGTTCCCTACTTCCCACTTTCAAATCACTTTCATCCATCATGAAAGTGCCTGTCACTTCACACTAATGATTATTTGATTAGCAGAAAATTCAAATTATCTGGATGAATCACCAGTGGCAATGATTTAGCTATAGATCAGTATTAATACCAGATTGAAACTTGAAAAGGACAGAGCATGGGTGCTGCAGAATTAGCTCTTGAAGAATGATCAAGAGAAGAAAAGAGTATCATAGCTACTCTCAGCTTCCTAGTACCTTTATTATAATGAGGCAAAGAGCCAACTTAACTGGTTCAAGGATTGTCACCATGTGGGGTTGCTGCATACTTAATTTGACAACAGTCATTACGAATGAAGCAGCTAGACCAGTTGCTGTAGTTCTCCTTGGGGACTTTATTATCTGAACAACCATGCAAGAAAAAGTGCAATTATAAATGCAAATGTTCTCAAGCTCTTGATTCTTTTGAGTATTCCTAAGTGAAGATATAATGTTGCTTAAAAAGAAGTCAGCAAGAGGAAAAGTAAACTCATTAATAAATAAAACATGGAGGAAGAGAGAGTTTCATTCCTTTCAAGCCTAAATTGTACATTTCATCAGATATTTAAAATAAATATATTCGAATGAGGAGACGTTTTAAGAAAAGAGTGCTTGTCTCCTTTCTCAGGACAGATTTTAAATATTTTTTTCTTTGCAGTTTATATCAGTGCAATATGTCTTCATAAAAGATGTTGAAGACATTTATTGAATTCAAGGTCAGGGAAATAATTTACTTTCAGTCTGAAAGCTAAAGAGACTGTATGTATTTATTTACATAATACAGAAGCATAAAAACAAAGCTCACATGGTTTTATAAACAAAATAGGGTCATATAGCTATTAGTAATGGTGAATACAGAACCAAAATAGGCACAGACACTGGAAGAAAAATCATATTCTTGAGTATAGTTGAGTGGCATAGCAAAAGGTAGTTCCTGCTAGAATTATGCCGACAAACATCTCTTTTTGATGTCAGAAAGAAAAACAAAACAAAAACAAAGAGGTGCATCCTGTGTAATATAAAACACAGGCAGGCAGGGTTGAAGATTGCTAGCTGAGCAGTAACAGACTGGGACAAAAACAGTGTCCCCAGCAACCTCGAGTGACCTTTGTGAAGACCGCACACAAGTATACTTAAGTCCTACCGGGTATTGCTGCCCAAGGCAGGAGAATGATCAGGGCAACACAGGACCCTAAGAGAATTTTAAGGGGAAAGCAGAGACCTTCTGAAGTATTGCTGGAGTACTGATTGACTAAGAAAAGATGCTTTGAAATTCAGTTTTATTGAACACAGCAAGGACTAATCTATCATTGGATTTTATTGCTTACTGATGGAATTGTCTGCTAATGTAGAATTTCAGGACTGATTGGCAGGTGAACTACACAGGTTGCTTTTTATTTTTTTTTTTTTTTGCATTGGAGAGCATGGTTGTGACATAAAACACCCAAGAAGATAACAGTACTCAAATGAAGACAGAAAGATTAAAGTATTAGTTAACATCTCAAGTTTCTGCAGGATGAAGTGTTAGGTGAACAGAAGATAAATATACTTAACTAAGAATGATGAGCAGCAGAGTGGAAGTGCCACTTTAAATCTAGGAGAAAGCAAAGAGGAAAGGAATGCAGAGGCAAATGCTAACCCAATCCTGGACTCCCCTGGAAACCCATGGGAACACAAAGTTGTTCCCTCCCTGCCTGTCTGTGATAACTGCACCTTGTCTGTGCAAATGCTGACTCTGATTAACTGTGTTGTAAGGTCTGTATTCTACAATAAATAAATGTCGTAGTACATTGAGTAATAATGTTTAATTAGTAGTAATTAATGCAAGTTAAGTGATTCATAAAATTGGTTTTAAAAAATCTCCCATTAAAAAGGTTGAGACACACACAAATCTATATTTTAAGGAGAGCTTAAAAAAATAAAAATAAAAAAAAAAAATCCAAAGATTGGTTAATACAAACTGAAGACAGGTATTATCTTATTAGTATGTTAGCTATGTTAAGAGGATAAACAGAATCAAGTAGATTAAAAAAAAAAAGGTTCAAAAATTCAGACTTGATTATCTGAAGGATTTTGCTCTTTTTAACATGCTTTATTCTGGCTTTCTAGATGACAGGGCAAAGTATGAACCTACTTGTCAGTTTCCAGGGGCTTCTGTTTGTTGATTAACTTAAAGAGAACAAAGTATTATGAAGCTAGTTTTCGTTGACCCCAACCTGTTTAACTACATCATGTTTTGTAAAAGGACTAAGCATAACATATTATAAAGCATCTAACTAGACTTTTATTACTGATTGTTTTACTATTTACTGACTACAACAGATAGCAAAGCCACTCATATTCTGTGAAAATGTGAAAATACCAGTTGAGGAAATGATTGCATGAATGAACGTATGTTGTATAAAAGCAGAATATGTCTACTTCATCTCAAAACTTTTTGGTCGTATGTAGGGCTCTCTGAACAAAGCCTGTGTGTTTCAGAAAACAGGTACACAACCTCTAGCTATAAAATTTGCTTTGTTATTTTTGTGTCCATTCATAGAAAGAAGCAAGCTACATACAAATAAGAATACACTTGCAAAGATTATTTTTTGGTCAGAAGATACTGGTAATTGCTTTAGCTAACCCTGATTTTACATAGAGATCTTTAGATAGTATTGTCTATTAAAAGCAAAGAAACTGAGAAAGAAAACTAGCCTCCAAGACTTGAATATGAAGTCATTTGCTTGTTAGGATTATGAAGCCATAAAGTTTAGGTGCCAGGAAAGGAACTGACCTAATTATAAATGAAGGGAGCAAAAAGAATTCTTAATATAAATGTCACATGCTTTGTGTATGTATATATATGTATATATGTGTATATATATATATGAACCCATTCAGAAAGATTACACTTAACGAACATATACAACGACAGCTTAGCTAACAATGAAGTCATTAGTTTTTGTTTCTATCGAAAACTTGGAGACATCCATTTCCATACTTACATTTTCTGCAGGGAACATCATGAGGTATTTGACATGGAGAAAGTACCCTTCTGAGTTCAACATTTAATACTGGTCTAGACTAAGCGGGCAAAGGGTAGGTGCTTTTTTATTACACCTAGTGAGTAAACACAGACAATATGTGTTAAAGACGTACAAGAAAAAAAAATCTAAGTCAGATTAGATTCAGATACTTGGAATAAGATTTTTTTGCAGGATTTTATGTTGTTACCATACCCAAGCATGACCTTCTCTAATAAATGCAGATTATGAAGAGTAGCTTAAAGAGGGGTGAGGTGTATTTTTTCTGCATTGATTGCCAAGTTAGAAGTTGTTTTCAATATATATATATTTCAAATTGCTTTTATAAACCAGAAGTTAAATAATTACAGTGACTCCATTATATATTTACTGTAGTACTTAGTGAATAGTCAGTGACTTTTAGGGTGAAAGGTACCTTAACAACTGATGGATTTAGTTTCAAAATCATTTGTCATTAAAATCACTTTTGGAACTAAAGAGAGTATTTTCAGATATGTCAGTGTGTGTTAAGCTTCCAAAGATGATAGAAGGGCACATTGATTAAATGTTGACTTCATAAGAGGTAAATATTTTAAGTTTCATGTTCAGTTTCCATTTTTGTTATTAAAATAACATCTTTGTAGAGGGAAATGATAATATATGCAGACTTAAAACAGATTTAATTTAGAAAACACATATTTCAGTATATCTTGACTATTTAGGAAACCTGAACATTATCTATAGTTAAAGAGATTATTTAAGTTCCTTGCTGAAGAAAATGGTGCTTCTATTGTTGCTCATTCCAACTTCCTGTGCTACCACTGATGAGAATTTGGGTAACAGTGAGTGGGATAAAGTGAGAATGTTGCAGACATGTTTATGTTCAGTATTCCAACTTGAATTGATTTCCCCTTTTCTATGATGATGTAAGATGACTGTACAACCTGATATATTCTGCAGATAAGAATTGTTTCTCTTTTCTGAAGTCACTGAAAGAAATCATATTTTTCTGTACCTCAATTTTTCAACCCAATTTCCTTTTTTTTTGGGGGGGTGTCATTACAAAACAACAAAATAAAATGATAAATAACTAAATGACACCTTATTTGCTTATCCTTGTGAATACTTGCCAGGCAATCACAAGAGGGAATTTACCTTTACAAATTATCTCTATAACAAATGTATCTAGAAATGTCCCAGAGAACACTGAGCTCATTAAGCTAGTTTCACTTCTGCACAGTTCCTATATTTCAGTCGGGTACTTAATAAAACTTTTTGACTTTCTGAGTAACAGACAAGACAGCTAGCTACCATGTTCTCATTGATTTTTCTCAGTGGTGCTGGGATTTGATTGACAACCTTACCTATTAGTCCCTTTCATTTTGAGACCTTGAAGCAGTAGCCACAATATGTTAATGTAATTTTTAAACAGGATAGTAAGCCTAAATATATGCAGTTAAATCAAAGTTTGTAATCTTTGTCTAGTATATGTGTTCAAGTAACAAATCAGAGGTAGGTTTGGTTTTTTGTTCTTATTGTCATAAGTAAATTGATTTCACTATAAAATACATTCATTGTTATTTTAGATAAATTAGCTGAAAACTAGCAAAAAAAAAAAAAGATTTTTCCTAGACAAATGAATTGTCCAACTTGCAGATTGTTTTAGTTCTCTAATTAAGTAAGGTGTAAGATATAATATCATTTTACTGATAAAATAATATTTGAGCATTTTGCAGTGTAATAATAAATGTGTTTAAAATTGGTACGTTCATAGTCATAATTAGGCTGTTTTTTTGAAGTAATTGAAGATAAAGATGTGTACACAGTCCTCTGAAGGAATACATTTACTGAATGTCATGTATCAAAATATGAATTAAATAATATTTGTCATTATTCTCTTGACTTTGATTTTTAGTTGTTGACTTTACTCTGTGGGAAGACATATTGTACAAGGGCATATGTATATGTTTGAATGTATTATAGATCACTTAACCAAGACAAAGAGACAGACAAGGTGTTCTACAAGCAGCTGGCAGAAGTTGTGCAATCCGCAGCCCTTGCTCTCATGGGGGACTTCAACTTCTCTGATACATACTGGAAATATAATACAATGCAGAAGAAACAGTCTAGGAGGTTTCTAGAGTGCATGGAAGTTGACTTCCTGATGCAGCTGGTAAGAGAACCTACCAGGGGAAGTGCCCTGCTAGACCTGCTGTTCACAAACAGATAAGGACTGGTGGGAGATGTGGAGGCTGGGAACTGTCTAGGGTAGAGCAATCACAAAATGGTAGAGTTTCCTATTAATGGTAAGGTCTGGAAGGGAATTGGCGAAACTGTTACCTTGGACTTCTGGAGGGAGGACTTTGAACTATTCATGACACTGGTAGGGAGAATCCGTTGAGAGACAGTCCTGAAGGGTAAAGGTGTCCCAGGAAGGCTGGATATTCTTCAAAAAGGAAGTTGTAGAGGCACAAGAGCACACTGTGCCTCTGTGTCATAAGATGAGCTGGCAGAGAAGATTGGCATGACTGAACAGGGAACATTTTTTCTGAGACTCCAGGAGAAAGAGTCCACCTCTTGTGCAAGAAGGGAGAAGCAACTCAGGGAGAGTATGAAGAAGTTGTTAGGATATGCAAGGAGAAATTAGAAAGGCAAAATCCAATCTTGAACTCAATCTGTCTACTGCAGTAAAAGAGAACTAAAAACTTTTTTACAAATATATCAACAGTAGAAGGGCTAAGGAGACTCTCTACCCTCTAATGGATGCAGCAGGGAGCATTACCACTGAGGATAAGGAAAAGGCTGAGATTCTCAATGTCGTCTTTACCTCTGTCTTTAAAAGTCAGACCAATTATACTCAGGGTATTCTACCCCCTGACCTGGAAGTCTGGAATGAGGAACAGAATAAATACCACACATGGAGAAATTTAGAGACCTACTATTCCAATTGGAATGTCACAAGTCCATGGGGCCATATGGAATCTATCCAAGGGTGCTGAGGGAGCAGGCAGAAATGACTGCCAAGGTACTTTCTGCCATCTATCAATGGTCTTGGTCAACCAGAGAGATCCCAGAGGATTGGAGGCTTGCCAGTGTGACTCCCATCTACAAGAAGTGTTGTAAAGAGGACTCGGGGGACTACAGGCCTGTCAGCCTGACCTCAGTGCCAGGAAAGTTTATGGAACATACCATCTTGAGTGAGATCACACAGCATGTGCAGGACGGCCCAGGGGATCAGGTCCAGCCAGCATGGGTTCATGAAAGGTAAGTCCTGCTTGACCAACCTTCTATGATCAAGTGACCTGCCTGGTGGATGAGGTGAAGTCTGTTGACATTGTCTACCTAGACTCCTGCAAAGCCTTTGACACTGTCTCCCACAGTATTCTCATAGAAATCTGGCAGCCTGTTGTTTGAACAGGTAAAGAACTGGCTGGAGGACCAGACCCAGAGAGATCGTGAATAGATTTAAATCCAGCTGGTGACGGGTCACAAGTGGTGCTTCCCAGGGGTCAGTATTGGGGTCTGTGATGTTTAACATCTTTATTGATGATCTTGATGAGGGGATTGAATGCACTCTCACTGAGTTTGCAGATGGTACCAAGTTGTGATGAAGTGCTGACCTGCCAGGGAAGGGCCTTCCGTTTCCTTCAGAGGGATCTGGATAGTCTGATTTCTGGGCTGAGGTTAATGGGAAGAAGTTCAACAAGACCAAGTGCCAGGTCCTGCACTTTGGCCACAACAACCTCCGGCATCGCTCCAGGCTTGGGGCGGAGTGTCTGGAAGACTGTGTGGAAGAGATGGACCTGGGGTTGTTGGTTGATGCTCAGCTAAACATGAGCCAGCAGCATGCCAAGGTAGCCAAGAAGGCCAATGGCATCCTGGCTTCTATCAGAAATAGTGTTGGATGCAAGGGCAGGGAAGTGATCATCCACCTGTACTCAGCTCTAACGAGTCTGCATCTCAAGTACTGTGTTCAGTTTTGAGCCTGTCATTACAAGGAAGTCATGGAGGCCCTGGAGTGTATCCAGAGAAGGGCAGTGAATGTGGTGAGATATCTGGAGCATACTTCTTATGAGAAGAAGTTGAGGGAACTGGGATTGTTTAGTCTGGAGAAGAGGATACTCAGGGGAGACCTTATCAATCTCTACAGCAACCTGAAAGGAGGTTGTGGTTTGTTGAGGATTGGCCTCTTCTCTCTTGTAACTAGTGATAGGATGAGTGGGAATGGCCTCAGTTTACACCAGGAGAGGTTCAGGTTGGATATTAGGGAAAATTCCAAAAGAGTGGTTAGGTGCTAGAATGAGCTGCCCAGGGAGATGGTTGAATCACCATCTCTAGAGGTGTTCAAGAAAAGTTTAGGTGTGGTACTAAGGGACATAGTAGGGGAAATATTGGAAATAGGTGGACAGTTGAACTAGAAGATCTTGGAGCTCTTTTCTAACTTTGATTATTCTATGATTCTATTCAAGCAAGAAGTCTCTTCCTTTTTCCAACACTTTACAATAGTAAGGACCCATGTATATGTGTGTATAAGTGAAAGTACATATTCGTGGACCCAAAATGGAAATTCTAACTTTATGTTAAGAAATACTATTTTTATTAAGAATTCTTGATATCAGAAAGATTTAATTCTCTAATACTATCTGCTCTGTTGACACAAAATAAAAAGAATTTTGATCTTTGATGGAACATCCTAGCTCTGTGTATTTTCCAGCATGTTTCCCTTGATATGTCACAATGTACACTCAAAGAAAAAAACATCATAGTGATTGTGCAAAAAAAGTGGTAGAAAACTTGTAACTTGGATAAAGGAGGGTACAAAATCAGTTACTGAAAAAACATCTGCTTAAATTAGAAAACTGTGGGAAGTGATCTGAGCAAATGATGAGGAAAGAATAGGCATTATGCCTAAGTTAATTAAAAAGGAAAATAATCTATGTCATAAGCATATAAATTCTTGCCTAGTGAGAATTTCATATTCTGCACACATTTTTCTGGGAAGGCAGTTAGTTTGTAGACCTGGAATTTTAGCATGTACTATCCAGGACGATGCCAAGGGAGTCAGGCAGATTATGTCTGAATCAAATATGATACCCATACTCCATGCCTCCCTGAGGTGACTGATGTCCCTGCAGGTGGTGAGGAGGGAGGCTTCCTCCAGACAGTGATACAGCATCAGAATTGCCTTCTGGAAGTGATTGCCTTTTCAGAGACCAGAAATTTTCAATCTTTGTTTAGGTGTTAGGTGACTAAGGGTTGATGATGTGAACAGCTCCAAGCTGTATAATGTTGAAGGTGCTTAGTATGCATTATTGTCTCCTGGATTTGGACTACACATTCTTTTGTCTTCAATGGTTTTCTTACTAACTAAAAGAAAACTATAAGCAGAAAAAATTACAGAGTTTACGTATGTATGCACATACAGAATGTATTTTAGCCTTATCATTATAACTTTTTTGTCAGTATTTCAATGGTGATCAACAATTACCTTGTCATTTCAGTGTTTGTAAACACCATGGCTCCTCTATGGGCCACCTTTTTTTTATGAGTGATTTATGGAACCTTGATAAATGATAAATCCATGGGCATTTACTAAACTTGTGCATGTTCAGGATCTCAAACCATGCTTGACAATGGCAAATTAATAGATTGTGCTAAGTGTTCATCATCTTGGGGGCAAGTAAGGACAATAAGGTACTGAGAATTGAAGGCTGTGGGAGATGTGGCTGCAAAACTGCACATTATGCTCTGGAAGTGCAAAAAGGTGGTAGTTGTTAGGTGAAGGTCTCCCTTGGCTGGAGAAGTCTTTGGCTGGTGGTACAACAGAAGGAGTCCCAGAGGACTGGGAAGAAAAAGCTTGGTGTATTTAACCTGTCCTATGCCTTTACTGATTTAATGGATGCTGAAATTTGATTACTCCTTGGAACTAATTTAAGAAAGGTAGAGGAAAGAAAGTGCAGGTTTGTATGTGGCTCCCAAGGGAATCTAACTGTACATATCTTCTCAGGAAAAGTGTCATGGTTTTATGATTTTTATTATCGATATTCCACATCATAACATCATGTAGTGCATTGGGAGTTGAAGAGTTAATGCTTCAGTTCCGTGGACTGCCAAATTTCCAGGTACCTGGCTCTCAGAAGAGATCTCCATACCCCAGAGGATTTTGTATTCCCGTTTTCCACCCAGAGGGGAAGATAAAACTGCACGCAAGTCCCAAGACTTCTCTCTTTTACTGGTCATCTCAGCAGTGAAGGTTCCCTAGCCGTCTCACCTTCAGCTTTAGTGTAAGGCCTTCAGATTCAGATACTCTCTCTTTATTTGATTTATTAGCTTCAACTCCAATTATATTGTATTATATTATGTTATTTTACATTCCAATATCTTATTTAGTAAATTAGTTTTCCTCCTCAGATCGTTGCTGCTGTTTTGTTTTTAGGCCCATCTCCCT
>JANHGO010006349.1:0-21514 GCA_024606505.1 Aquila spilogaster
TGAAAGATCCACGTCCGTTTGGTTTTAATTTTTAATTTAAATGGTTTGGGTGTTTCACAAGTGGAAAAAAAAGCCTCAAACATCAGTGCAGCTCCTTGCTTGACCTGGGGCCCAAACTACTCGCTGCCTGTGAGGGAAGAGGGATCACGGTGCCAAGGGCAATAACCCCGGTGCTGCAGCAGGAGGGTGTAAAGTCAGGAAGAACCCAGCAAGCCAGACAGAGAATGCCTGACAACTAACCAGTCCCTGTGAAGGACACTAAAATTATAGGATAACCACGTTTAATAGTATATTAATGCTTTAAATAAGTTCTGCTAAAAATGTGTGAAAGTTAATTTGAACTCCAGCTGAAAGCTTTAGTAAACTTCTTCAGTATTTTGAACATGTTTAGTTAGCATCCTTAGAGATGACAGACTATAGTACTTTATCTACGTAACACTCATAGGGATTTCTTTATTTCTTATGCAAATACAACCCAGATCAGAGGTTGCATTAATCTGGTAATTTATAGCTGACTACTGAAAGCACTTCAAAAGAAGTTCCGGAAAACCCACAGTGAATACTTTGAAATTAGCTAGATCGGAGGTTTGCTTCCAGAAAGTCCCTTCAGTCAAGCCCTGAAACATATGCCTTATGGTCTTCACACAGTTTTTCTTTTAGTACAGACTACTGTTTTGAGAAGTGTGGTTAATTTTAGAATTTTACCTAGTTACAAGGCTGAGTATGGTAGCGAGTTTGACTAGTTTATGTAAAAAAAAAAAAAAAAATTGAGTAAAGTTTCAAATTTGTTGCTTTTCACTTTAGCTTTTTATAATGTTACTTTAAAACTAAAGTTAAGCTAAAAATGGTTAAAAACCCAATCTGAAAAAGTGCTGTAAAGAGTAACAAATTCTTTTGCAAATTTACTGCAAATGACGGTAGATGCTCAGGGCCTTTATAGCAGCAGGTGATCCTGAATACTTTTCAGACTAGAATACGACTTACAGTTCTTTATGACCCTTTCATATATACTAAACAAGAGAAATGCATTTATGACATTTTCCTGTGAAATTCAAGATCTGTATTTATAAACTATATACACAAATATATAGATAAACAAAACTGGAAAGTAGTAGTAGTAGTGGCAATAACAAAATTTGTCTTGTTGCAGCAGCTCAACTTTGCAGCATCTCTAGTATGCAAAGCTAGAAGGCAGGTACCTCATCAGAACAGCTGACAGAAAAGATCTTTACTTGAAAAAGAAAATTTTCCTTATTTTATTTTTAAATTAGAAGTTCCCGTATTATTTTATCTTGGAAAACATTCAAAGATGAAAGCTTTTTTTTCCATAACCTTTTTTATTATTATTCCTTTTTTTAAAAAAATGTATTTTAATAAATGGTTTGAATAAAGACAGCTTTGCTTATGCTTCATCTTAATGACGTCTGTGTTGCCATGGATATTACTGTGACATCACAAGATCTACATAATGGTCTCAAAGAATGAGAAGTAGTAGGAAAACATTACTTAAGAGGCAAGACCTTGTCTGAACAGTTTGGGTTATTAACATTCATGAAATTCATTAATACAGAGGAGTATTTTTCCAACCTCATACAAAGCCTTTAGAAGTTAGATCCTAAATGAAGACAGTTTTTTTACCTTGAAAAATATATAGTAAGCTTTTTAAGTCCCTCTACAGACTTTCATAATTAAGGTATTAGAAACTGTCATCTTTTTAAAAAACTAAAAACAACAACAAAAAATTAATAACTTCACATGTCATCTAGGTTTTTAGTAGTAAAGTAGGACCATACATATTGACGTTTTCCACCCCCACTTATACGCCTAACTCATTCAATACAACCAATTCATTCACATGGAGGGCTAAACACATGACCTCAATAATTAGTTTCCATAAATCTTACTAGTACACTATAGACGTACTCAAGATATCTTTGTAATAAGTGCCCTATAACTGTAAATGAATAAATAAACTAAAACAGTGAAGTAATAGCAATAATTTTGTTTTAGCCATTTAGATTATAATTTGAAAATAAATTATCCCTCACTTTACATGTTATACTATGCCTAGTGTCCCTGGATTTATTTTTCAGAAACATTAAAAAATTTGAGCATAACCTGAAAGAAAACTCTCAGATATTTTACTCTTCTACAGTATGGAATAACAACATTTTGTTAAAAACACTATTTGTAGGAGAATTACAGTAGCAGAATCATGCTAATGGTCAAAACAATATTTTTGATTCCTTCCACCTTTCTACAGTCCTACAAATATGTAAGTAAGTAAAAGTCATTATTTTACCTTAGCAAGATTGCCCTTCAGCAAAGATAAGTCTATAGAAGTTTAGATCACCTGAGTTCCACATGAGACAAAGAAAAGGCTTTTCCCCACATATACCCCAAACCTAAATGCCAGAACAGCCATCCCATAACACATTTATATTGGACTTCCCTCAAGAATTTTCTTGGACATTTTGTAAAAAAGAAAAAAAAAAATATATATATATATAAATCAAAAAATACTTGTAAGTCTTGCACTTGTAAGCACAGGATAGACTTTAGGGTACCTCTTGACTTTTCTGTAGAGTACACAAATTTTGGTGAGCATGATCATCCACTCTGTATATTCTTCTTCTAAATATAATTGTTCAGGAGTAATAAATCATCTCCAATTTCAGGATTTAAAATAGACCTCTCTGTCTAGTTAATGTTGCTCCCTAGGCTGTGAAAACTTCACCACCCTGCTGAAAATGGTCTTTTCCCCAGTGTATCATACCTAGACCAGCATCGTCACCTTGCTCTGCAGCACACCCCATCCCCTCCCTCCACATGGGTATACTTGTCCCTCTTTGGTATTCTTTATACTATTTTTGCACATAGTTCATTTTGTTGTTATTTTGGGGTAAGCAATGATCAGATAACTTCTGAGTTCATTACACTTATAAAACTTGCTCAGAGACCCTGACAGCATGTAAAAAACCCACGGCCTTCCTCTTTCCCTCTGCAGGAATCTCATAATGCAGTTCCCAAGTAACTGAGGGGTTTTCTGGTATTTTGCAGGTTTGTACTAAAACTGAAAACCTTAAATACTAATAAATTGAATCAGAAAGAACCTTAAATCAGAAGGAAGAGATTGCAGAACAGGTTACCTCACCAGCTGCAATATCAATTGTGAAAAAGCAACAGATTTTTTCTGATAGGTATCTTTCATTAGCAATGTAAGCAGTGGTGAATACCCAGGTATAAGAGATCTCACATTTAACTTTGAAATAACCATGTACTTTATTACATAGAGAATTTACCCCTCCTTAACTTCTCAGAAAAAGCTCTCCATTTTTTTCCATATCCCCATTTGTAGGCAAGTAATTTATTATCATTTCAGATAGCAGCTTTTTAATACTAAAATCAAGCCTGAAATTTTACAAAGAAGATCCCAGTATAATTGAGAACTGTTGAAATTAAATTAATATCACATAATTATAATGTATGGAAGAGCAATAAAAGCAAAAATAAAGATGAACAATGTTTCCAAGATTGATTAGAAGTTCTCAATTACTTGAAATTGTGACATGCTCCATTAGAAACCCTAATGCTGAGATTACAAAGGTGTCTCTAACCAACGAGACACAAAATAAGCTAAAGAGAAGAGTCAGCAATAAAAAACATTCTGTTTCAAGGCCAGTTTTCACTGTAGCACACTTTAGAAACCAACTAAGCAGCACCAAAATTTTTCAACAATGAGAATATGTCAACATCTTCAGGAAAAACAAGTTTTCAGTGGAATGAATGTTTTTCCCATCCATCCTAGAAAGCATTCTAAAACATTCCCAGGAAAAAAAAAAAACAACCAACAAACCACAATTTCAGCATATTTTGCAACACTAAATAGCCATAATTTTAACCCCAATTTTCTAACATTTAAAAAATGGGATGTGAGAGTTGGAATCATTCATAGATGTCAAAGATTGGATTTCCTCTATCAGCTACCTTCAAGGATTTTCTCCTTTCCTCTGCTTTCTTTCTGCTAAAAGATTATCCCCCATGAATCTAGTCTGTTAAACCACTCTGCTTAATTTTAATTTTTTCCTTAAGGTCCTTTTCAGTTACTTTGAGCTATTAAGATACACTCATGCTTACACAGAAAAATTCTACTATCCATGCTGCCTCAGATTTTGTTTTTCCTTAGCGTTGGCAATATCCCATACTCATATCACACTGAAAAATTTTGATTATACTTATTCCATATAGCAAGTGCAAAAATAACTTAAATTAGTTCACAAGTGGGACTCTCCATAAAAGCAGTGGTTACGATTTATAATGTTACATACTTTGTTTCTATGCTCCATATCACAAATTCCAAAGCATAAATTTATCATTAAAATAGATACATTTAACTTTTTAGTATTTTTACACAATTGTGGTTTCAATGGGCAAGATAAACACCGTTGACCTGAATAAAGCACAACGTAAGAAAAGCCTACTTCAATTTTTTTTTTTTTTTTTTTAAATGTAGCAACAGTGGCAGGAAATGCCATCTTGACTTAGCTTACAATTACTGCATATGAAACAATGAAAAACTGGACCAGAACAAGGATTCTTGAATCTACAGGCTCTACACCATCAATTAATGGTATCTCTCCTACAGAAAACATGTGAAGTTGTTTTGAACATTCCACCAATGCACCAGATCATCAGCAGGTGATCCAGACCATCTCAAGTCCATCACCAGGTCTTTCATATGGAAAGAGACAGAAGTCTGTAGCTCTAAGACATGCACCTAGAAACTAGTACAAGGCTTGCATTTGTGAGGTCTTCTGAAGTTGGCTTTTCTCCTACCATAAGCATTTCCATCCCTGAAAACCTCCCCCACCTTAAGAGGAATCAAAAATAAATCAGGCTCACTTAAAAGTTATTCAGGTCATTTGACACTTTCTGCTTTGTTGTTACCTTCTCATCTCCTCATTACAAACTTGGAAGAGAGCCTGGTAGCACTAGGCCTACTACGCTAGATTTCTATTTTTATTTTCAAAAGATGCCAGAGTAATAGATTAAGTCCCTTAACATTTTAGCAGCTGTGCAAGAACAAAATTCCAGTAGCGTTGAAATAATTGTTTTGACAGGAACAACGCCAGACACCACCCAATCTCATCATTTAGGAACTGTGTCCTCTTCTATTTCCCAACACCTCAGATACTGGCAGCACACTTGGAAGACGACCAATTTCAAACCTCAGCGAACTCTTAAATTATGCAACACAACAGGAGACGGGTGGGATAAAGCAAAATGTACATAATACCAAATTCATTTAGCTGTAAAAATCATTTTAAGTATTCATATTTAAAAAACCTGTACACCAATTTCTGCAAACAATAAGGACAGTTTCAGCTGACATTACTGGTACAAGTAGCATGTGCTCTGCATCATGAACTTTGCTGTAACAGCAGGTGACATGAGAAGACAAGGCCCCGTCAATTTATGGCTCAGCTAATTCAGCTACAGCCAAAGTTGACTGTGACTGTGTCCAAGTGAAGAAGCCAGGCTCAAAGAGCTTGAAACCCTCTCTGCATACCCTCCCTGCCAGCCAGCCAGCCCTCAGGGAGTTGAGTTCAGGGACAGACCCGTGGCAGCTCCAGCTCCACTGGCACCTTGCGAGGAAGAAGGCAATGCCACACATCACCGAGCTCCAGGCTTCACTGATAACGCTGGCCACGATACCACCGGGAGATGAACAGATTCAAGGTAGATGGCCAGATCAGGCACTCCCAATAAGACATTCCCTCTTGTAAGCAAGCTTTTGTTTTCTCCAGTAGTTTGAGTCTCAAAAAGTAACCCCAGTCACATGCAATGTGATAGTCTAATTACGTGCTTGCAGGTCACAGTAAACACGTCCATTGAAAAGGACATACACCATCTTTTAGGTAGATGCAGATGGTACAAAGCAATTAGCATTACTTTCTAAATGTCTACTGAAAATCCATTGTGAGTAATTCATGGTAGATATACACTCGGTCATAAATGGACTGACATCTGCACTACTTCTTCCAACTCCTTTCTACAGCTTATGATCTCAGTCTTTCCCAGACTAAACCCTAAGATCACGCTCCTTTCATGCTTCAGTTTCAGCTGATGGACTGAAATGCTGAACTAAGGCATTCAAACCAGACAGAAGACAAGACAGCACTGGGGGTCAGCCCACAACAATACCATACTCTATACCTTCCCACCAGCTTTTAAAGAGCCACAAGCATGGCTTCAGAACAGCACTAGCTAGATACAGAAATAATAAAGCAACAAACAGGTCATGGGAAAATCCAGCAGCAGCAAGTAGCAGCAAAAAAGAAAGAGGTTTTCTATTAAAGAGCGAGAGTTCTGAGGGCAAACTAAATCCAAAGCACGCATTTTCAAGTAATTTCTTAAATAGACTTGAAACCATAACCTGGGGAGTTATTTTTCTGTACAAAGATCTAATGTATAGTCTTCATGTTTCAATCATGATGCTGTAAATCCTCAGCCATAAGCAAAACTCAGAAACAGGGAAAAGCTCAATAAGCCCAGCACAGCTCTTCATCAACTCCCTCTGCATCTTAAATAACTAAACCAGCAGCTCCTAAAAGTACAACCCTGAGCCTCCATCAAATCCATTGTTCTAAAACTCTTGGTTTTCTGCATGGGGCAAAAAAAAAAAAAAAAAAATCCCTTTTTAGTCAAATTAAAAACTGTTTTTGGTTTAAATATTTATGTATATTAGTCACTCTCTTTCAGTTAAAACACCAGTTTTGTTCTGTTCTGAGCTTCAGCCAGCAACAGCCACTTTAACTAAATGATACTAGGGTCATATACGGAGAGAAGGATTTTATCTTTGTGATTCAAGCTATCAATATAATTTTATTCACTGAAAAGATTGATCAAAGACAGTTCTCTATTCAAAATATAAATGGATCATCAGTTAGATATACGTAAGCCACACCAAACAGCATGTCCCAGGCATGACAAAAATTTGGAAGTATGTTTCAGGATACATAAAGCTGTATAAATGCACGTACATAGCCAAGGGCTCTGCTCACACTATGATACTCACATGCATTACCCATCAAAACAAAAAAACTGCCAAAATCCGTAACAAATTTTCTTCTGGGAGAGGTTACCTTCTTAAGTTAATCAGGACACACTTGGATGAGGACAAATCATTCCTGCACAAATTGAGTATTGTTATTGCTTTAAACACATTCAAAACAAGTCCATAATTTCTTCAATGGCTCTCCAGTAGAATTTTTAAGTTGTTTTAGTCTAGGAAAGACCAGAGGACTAAATCATCAATATTTAAATAGATACATCCCTTTTAATTATGAAGAGAGAAAAAACAGATGTTCTCTTAACTTCAAAATTTAATCTTTTAATTAGAGGAAAAAGCTTAAATAATTGCTCTCATGTAAAATTTGTGAATTTGCCAAAGGGAGAGCAGCTCTCCATTGCCATATGAAGTGGTGAGGGGAGAACTGGTTGGGTGTGGCAGTAAAGAAAGAAAAGAACAGGCTACAGCAAGGGAAGAGTATAGATGAGTGAGTAGTTAAAGACAAGAGCAAAGCCAGGTTTACACTTGACAAGTCAGCATTGCAGCATGCCTAAGCAGCACAGCACACATCACCCAGGCGGTCTCAGAAGAATTCTAAGAGAAAAGCAGAAAAACCCAAGCACCAGAGTCTACTGGAGTGAGAAAAACTGCCCAGCAAATCTGTATTTTGTTGCTGCTAAGCGTTAGTTGCATCCTCCAGTTGTGGAGGCCATGGGCAAGCACAAGGTTAGCTGTGGGAGATCTAGGAGACGTTTTTGTAGTGCTGCTCCAAGTCGAATAAGATGGAAGACTACAGTAAAATTTACACTACAAGCAAAGTCCTGGAACAAAAACCACGCGGGAAGTCCGAGCAGCTGAGCAAATGTGATGAGAGCACTGAGCAGACCTAGGGATGCTGGAGGCCATTCCAAGAGATATTTTGAGGGACTGTCACAATACTGCTGTCAGTGACCACGTGAAAACACAGGAGAGCCAGGACAACCTTCAGGGAATTGTATTTTCTGCTCATTTACTTTCTGGACTTCATACATAAACCTCATTCTACCATGTGAACTGCTTCAGGGCACAGATGCTCAGGGGAAATGGTGAAGGGACCAAGTGTTAATTTGTGCTAGTTTGGTGGTTGTGGTGGAAAGGGGGAATTAAGAAATGTTTGGTTTGACCATAATATGTGACTGATATGTTAAAAAAAAGGAATAAGTATGAAAACTAAATAGTAAAATGGGGGGGGGGGGGGGAATCTTCCTCACATTAAGGTGTCAGATTAAATTTCACTGTTGGAATTTACAGAAATTAAATACGAGAACAAGATTAAGCTTTACTTTATGATACCAAAAATACGCCAGCTTTAATTGTTCAGGTCAAAATTCTTTAAAACTCAGAATTGTAAATTTTCCCCAAATAGTAAGTTAACAGAATAAAATCCAGCCTTATCTTATGAACATTATTTGCTAGCTGATGGCTTGCCACTTGAACAAATACAAGCTAAACTATATTACAATAGGAAAATAAAATGATAGTCATGCTATTTTCACAAAACAGACATGGTTTCAATGTTAAAGTTTCCAAAGCAAGTTACTTGATTTAAAACTTCAGGTATTCCAATATTTCATTGTCAAATAGCTAGTTATAAGTTGTTTTACAAGTCACCCAGTACATTATATAACTGCGGCAAAATTGGCAGCTATGCCACTCATTTCAAACTATTTCAACTCTCAGCTATTTGACCATATATAGTACATTACAAAGCTGCTTATTTTTGGACTGCTATACTATTATTTATTTCTGGTTTGACTGGGAAAGCAGGGGGGTGGTCTTTGCTTGTGCTTTTAGACAGCTAGGGGGTTTTTTGTTTGGTTTGGGGTTGGTTTTTTTTTTTTTTTTAAGACATTCTTCTTTCCCAACTATGTATTATCTGTCTGCCGAGCAGAGCTGTCACTCCCCCTCCCCAAAGAATTTTAAATGGTATCTAACACTAGGTATCAGAGACATGGAAACAATGATTTGGAAGAAGAAAAAAAAAGTTTACCTGACATAAAATACACAACAGCATTTCCAGTGTTATCCACCAACCAGTCTGAGGATGCTATATCTGAAACTAATACAACTAAATTAGCTAATAGAAGCCCCAAATGCAAACGATACGCTAAGCATATGCAGTCAAATGCACTAAGGTACTTCCAAGTTTCAGCTATAAATCTGATGACAGCACTCCATCCTGTTCCTTGTAGCGTCACATGCCAACAGCCACAAAGTTAAGAGTAGTATGGAATTCAGCACAGGACTGAGAAAACACCTCCAAGATTGCAGGCAGATTTATTCACTAGGGCTATCTGAACTACCCTAACTAGGTACTACTTTTACCCTGGCTTGTACAGACATACATTTTAAAAGAGTGAAATCCAACAAAGAATAGCAAATGCTCTTGAAATTGGGGGCAACAGACGGATGACAACAACATATATTTTATTTTAAATTTGGCCAGCTACTGCTGCCCAGCCATCATTAAATGAAGCCAAGCTCGACGAAGCCAGGAGGGCAGGCAAGTGGAAGCCTGCAGTCTGAGCAGCACCAGCAGCTCCTGAGGTCCCGCTGGGAGGGTTGGATGCAGCCCAGATAACCTGTGCAAAGGGATTTATTGCAGGTGCATAGAGCAGGCTGTCAAAAAAGAGAATAATTTTAAGACAAGAGAAAAAAAATGAGGTGTTTTGGATGGTAAGATGTCTGAGGATAGGAGGAATGGATTAGTCTAAGCTCTGGGAAAAGAAAAGTTAGGGAAATGAGAATTTTCTGAGTCACTTGGGTTTGGAGAAAAGAATATACTTCTTGCTTTCTGCTCCTACACAGACTTCTCATCTCCATCCTGCTTTCTTACTCACAAGCTTCACATGTTGCAAAATTATTTCCTAGTAGCTTTCTAGATGGGCAAAGATAAAATGGATTAAACTGGAAAAAAAAACCACTAAAGTAGTCTAAATATGAATTTACAATAACTTTACTCAAATGACAATGTTTTGGCCAAACAAGATCAAAATTAGATGATCTCTACCTGGCAATGTTTAAGTCTCTTCCTATTACCTGAAGTCAATGATGCATCAAAACACGCTCCATTTGCTAAAGTGTAGCAAATTAATCTTAATGGCAACAAGACATCAACACTCCCAAATTATGCAATGCTCAAAAAGGCTCTTGAAATTATTACTCTCTGTATGTGTAAATAGTCAGTTTAAGCAGATAGTTATCCAGTAATGGCCTTTTGCCCACTTTTGACACTACTCTCTAGTTTTCAGAATACCACCCTATCGGTTCTTTCTGGACAGCAGCCTTTTTAGGAGACCTCGCTCACTTTTTTCTACAGCACTGCAAAATTTTATTTTAGTATTGCTGCTAATCAGTCTCTTCTACCCAGTCTGTATATCTGAGCAGTTTACTATTTCCTTGTGAGCAATTCACTGGCAGCATAAGTAAAGCTGAACAACTTAGTCTTCTTCTCAAGTCTTTGCTTTAAAAATACATAAATAAATAACTCACTTATTACCCACCCGTATTCCAAATAAAAAACAACCTGGGTGCCCTCTCACTTTTCTCAACTTTCCTATTAAAGGATAAGCCTAAGGCCCAGATACTGCAGCTTACTCATTTGCAAAGTAAAAATCCCCATTAGCCTCGCCCTAAATTTAAATAAGGCCTTCACCCACCCCTTAATAACTATAGCTTCTAAGCACAAAGCCCCTCACTGGAATGACTCTGGTTTTGCTCTCCAGAAATACTTTCTTATACCATTAAATTAAAGTTTCTTAATTTTGCTTTCATGGGCACATGTTATCTTTGTTAATTAACAAATTCTCTCTCTTGCATTTGCTTCTCAAGACACCAGCTTTGGCAGCTACTTGACTCCATCCACAACTATGAAACTTTTTCTAATGCCAAATTCCACACTTGGAATTCACCAAGATCTCAGACACTGTCCCAGATGTCATTTCTGAATTTCTCCAGGTGAACAGCCCTTAAATGCTTTGCTTAGAGTCACAGGACCTACAATTTCTTGTCATTCTTTCAGGAAGAATCTCAAGCACATTGTTTATCTTATTAAATCTCACCTCTCATCAAGTGTCAAAAAATGTCTGAAGCACAAGCATTGCTGTAATTCAAAGGAACAGAAGATTCTTGACACAGACTGTATACAACCACCCTACATTAATTCAGATGATATATATCCCTTCTCCCGGCATCTAAAGGTAGCACTTTCTGCCAGCTTTTTTTCTGGCATTGCCTGTTCATGGATGACATATGGGACAATTTTCGTCCATCTGCCAGCAGCAGGGATCCTATAATCTGTTGTTGTGCTACTTTTTACAATAACCAGTTCTGCACCTTTAGCACATACTGTTTGATGACACATCAAATATACCATTTTATCAGCAGTGCCTGTCCTTTTACAGACGCAAGACACTTGCTTACACCAAGAACATGCCACCATCATCAAATGGAAGTCCCAAGACCAGCATTGTTCTCCCACTGAAAGGCAGATTGGAACATCTAGTTGTTCATATGCCAACCATCACTAGCTCTGAAGTGGTTTCCCACTGTTTAAAACTGTAAGGAAGTTTCTAGTGCTTTCATTCTCATCATACCATACAGAGATGGGTCATTCTTTCACTCCGCCTTTCACAAATTGTATTACATGCTATTTACTTCAAAGGAGCCTTTTATAGTAGTCTGAATGAATATGCATAAAACCAGCATTTTAAAGCGATTCCACTCTGCTTCCACTAAAATGATCAAGCTCAGCCACCTTAGTCTAAAATCCTTGCGGTCATCTGCATTTTTTTCTCCATAGCTCAAAATAATTAAATTTTTTACTGTAGCAATGTAAGTTTTGAGCATCTCACACTCAAACTTACTTTTTCTACGTAAAATTTACATGAAGCACAACCTTAAACTGAAGCAGCAAAACTGGCAGTAACATGATCTAAGCATATGCTAAAACATGTACTGAAGATTTGTGCACGGTAAGTAAAGCCTCAGGAAAACATCATAAGCTCTAGTGCATCCTGTGATTTAAAGTTTGATTACTTACAGGAACAGACTACTCTGTACTTCACTCCATTTGTCAGGTTTTTGGTGGTTTTATTTTTAAATTGACAGCATTTGCATGACACTTTGGATGTTTGTACACTATCCACAGTAACGGGCTTTCAATTCTAGCTATGGGCATAAAACAAATACCACAGCTAGTAAAGGCAGGGAAGGTGTGTTTACACATGTACTTCTGTGTTTCATTAAGCATATGACATTGCCTTTTAATTATAAAAATTGTCTACATCTCATAATTTATGTTTAAAATACAGAATGCAGTACATTCACAGCTGACATACCTGCTCCTTGGAAGAAACATAGATTCTTTAATGAAGACTGAACCAGACAGCAGGATATACCAACAGGTACCAATATCATCAGGGCTGGAATGAAAAAAAAAAGAGGACACAGTTTAAGACACTTGATTTAGGTTACTCATAGCACTACCAAATTTGCAGTACAAAGAACATCAGAGGCAAAAATGCTCAAAATTATGGAAGAAAGCCACAGTTCAATCATTTACAAAACAATTCCATCAAACTATTCTAATTTCCACCTGCAAATATATACACATTAGAATGCCTCATTTCATTTACTTCACTTTTTTAAAAGCATAAATCTATCTATTTAGTAACAACACAAATCCAATGAAATATAATTGAAAGTGATTAAAATGAAGCCAAGCTACAGCAAAAGTATTGTATTCTGTCGAATCCATTACTCTCCTCTTGCTGAAGAGAATTGTAGCATCTTCCCCTCTATAAACAAGGCTTCATTTTCCAATTCTAGCCCTCTCCTTCACTCTTTCTTCAAGACAAAAATTTGTCTCTTGGCATCAGTCTGCCTTCCCACAAGGTACGAGAGCATTGGATACACTTGCAGATGGTAAATGTACATCAGATTTGTTAGTCCACTTTATCTGCTGCTACTATGCACTGCCCCTTTCATACCTCCTCCTGGCACAAGAATAGATTCCCAATAAACTCCCCTCTCTTCATCCTACAGAGGAACTGGATGAGGACTTCACCATCCAGGCCCAGTTCATTCTACTGTAGATTCAGATCTTGCTCCTTGAGTAATACAAAATCTTTTTCATAGGCTTAGACTCCTCTTGGATAAGTTCAAATAATGTTTAGACAGGAAAATAAAATAGTTCAAGATTACTAGAAATACCTGCAGTGGAAATCTTGTGCCATTTTAACAGTCAACACTGAGAATATCTGTACTTTAGTTCAGTTTTTACCACTCCTGCTTCTTCCAAAGAAACTCACTAATTGGATTCAAGTACGCCGTTATGAACTGCACAAGCATCCTTATCTGAAAACCACATCCCTAGTGACAGTAAGAGATGCAGATTACTTAATTAATCCGTAGCACCTTCATTTTTTTAAATTACATGTCTCAAGTCTTTAGCAACGAGTTCTAACTTCAAGCAAGAACAGCCCACATCTTTTAATGACGATGACAGCATAGTATTAAAATCCAATCTTAAATCTAAGTAGGCTCTGTACATGTTAGCAGCGTGTTTTTCATTTGAAGAACTTCAATTTAAGAGGTACCTACACAGAAGGGTCCTCAAAACAGGAGTGCCATTTCCTCAGCACTCCCTATATTACGCTTTCTAAAAGGAAAGCTGAAGTTAGAAGGAGAGGGAAGGAGCTGGCCTAAAACAGCTGAGACCAAAACAGCAAACCATCCAATCTAAAAGCGTGCTCCATTTCCATTTTGCACTGTATAATATAACCATAAGAGAAAGGACAGACATTAGAAACATGGAGAATTAACAGAGAAAATTGAGGACACAATCTATGACCAAGAACACAAGAACTGACTAAGATGATGCAGCCTATATTCCTTTTCCACCAGGCTATGACCTGACCAGTGAAGCCACACTGGTCAGCCATGCCCGCCAGTGAAGACTTAACATCTTCAAAATGAAGACTTCAGGAAATACTCTTTATACTGATAGACAATAGAAAATGAAGCAGTAACATGGTGTCACAGCTAAAACAACAAGCCATTTTGATTTACATAGTTGAAGTGCACCAAGCTGCCTTTTCTGAGGCGTTTCACAAGCTTGCTTCTCACATGGACCTGTATATTGCCCTCAAACTTGTTAAGTCTAAAAAAAAATCAACATTGTACATAAGTACAGAGAACCAGGTTAAAGCAGATAAGACGACCACCACTTCAAAAGAAAATATCATTCTCAAAAGCATGAACATGCACCTGAGAAGTCACACATCTTTAATCACTCTTCCCCCGAAATGAGTCCTAAGGTGACAGGCATACAACCAGCATTGCTGCTGAACTGCAGGTCTGTTGGTTTTTTTCCTGTTTCTGTTTTTTAATAGATGCCATTCTAAATACAAATAATCTGCACTAATTAGCACAGTTGAAAGTTTTTAAAATAGACATTTGAAGCAATGGCTATAGACTAAGTGATTTCCCAAATTGCTGGGAAGTAACTCTATTAGGTTGTGAAGGATAATTTTTCCATGTGGATTAAGTGCATTATATTATCACATAAGAAGTTTTGTGGGTTGGGGTTTTTCCCCCCTCCTTTTCCTAAAAATTGGCAGTTTGACTAAGTATAAATGTCTAGTCCAATAGAAGAGAACCTCATCAGGGGTCACAGGCTTTATAACTCTAAAGCAAAAGTAATCTAAAAGATCTGTTTATACTTTTACAGAAAGCCATTTCCAAGGATAAAATAATCAAAGCAAAAAAAAAAAAAAAATATTTAAACCAATAGAAAATATTTTGCAAATCTACTAATATACAAGCTTTTATTTCCCTCCTCTAAGAGTTGATAACTATTTTAAATCCTCTGTCAAATCACCTATTTGTAAGGGGCTTTAGTTATCTTTTCTCATTGGAGATCTTTTATCTCCAAAGAGTAAGGCAGACACTGGCTTTCACAAGCACCAGTCAATATGTTCAATATTCAAATTCTTAATGCCACTTGTGAAATCTACCTTTGAATCATTTAACAAACAGCTTTAATGATTATACATTTAACTGCAGTGGTTTAAGTTTTTCTTATTTGATCACACACACCATGACTTTTCACTTAGTTAATCATCCAACTCAGTTTTATCTTTTCTTTTACCAGTTCACAGGTTTATCCACTTTCTCTGCAAGCTAGCTCTTTAACAGTTGTTGCTCCTTCTCACTTATCTGTCTTGAACATCATACTTTATCCACTTTATATATAATCAAAAGAAGCATCTGTTCATTTGACAGCTGAAAGTACTGATTAAAAAAAATAAATGAAACTTCAGGAATACTATCTGATTGGTTTTATTTTCCTTTTGCTTTATGCGTACTTTAAGTGTTTTTATTTTTACAGTCATGTTTGAGAATTTCTAAGCTCTAAGGTACTTGCATCATGCATATCTACTGAACAACTCCTTAATTATCTAAATAATAATAAAAAAATCTTCAATATTGCTGTGTCAGAATAGTGGAAGGTTACTACAGAACATGTCTGCCAAAATATACTCTTTATTCTTTTAAACTTTCATTGCCAGCCAAAATATCAGAAATATTTCCAAGACAGTCTTCAAGAGCAAAGAACACTGATGGATTTTCATTCTCTTCATGTTTACAACTACTAATGTCTTAATATACTCTTGAACAAAACGTCTGAAAAAAACCCACACGTACAGCAAATACATTCCTTCCTCCAGAACACACATGCTTCCCTCCAAAAAACCCACAGACAAATGAAAGACTGATCTATTCCTTTCATATGAAAATATATTTAACTCCTGCACTTCTCAACACTTGCTACACTTGTTGTTTAGAATTAAGCCTCAAAGCCATTTGGCAGCCAGCTTTTGCTAGACAGTGCTGTTACAAAAAACCACGTCATTCTTTCATTTCAAGGATCCTGGGCTTTCCACAATCCTATTCAAACATCCGGTGGCTTTCAATCAAGTTTCCATGTTTTCTGTACTACGTTTGACCTTTGTTCATCAACAATACATTTGCATTCTTCAGGACTTTTGTGCCTGTAATGAACAGAAGGAACTACAGAAGCCTATACTAAACTACAAAACCACTTCTTCAAGCTATGTGAGGACTCATGCAAATACCATTTTACCCAATGTAGGATACTCACATTTGAAAGGTTTTTCTTTGCAATCACATTTTATGGTTTGTTTTTAAACATCAGAATTGAATCCTAGAGAAGAAATCTAAGCCTAATTATGGAGTTTTCTTTCCCTGCTAGAATACTGCTTACCACTGGCAGCCCACAGAGGTATCTAGAAACTGTATTTTTCCTCCTAAAGATACATCTTCTGTCAAAGAGGTGACAGTAAATTGTGCTTAACAGGGTTCTTTTTTGGACAGGACACATCCCTGACTGGGTTTGCAGGAGGATATTAACTCCATGTAAGCAAGTCATCCAGAATTAGCTGAAGCAGGATAGATGCTGACGACATCCCCCCAAAGGCATCCTTAGAGGGAGATTGGGGTTTTTTTGGCCTAGGGACAGTTGAGGGGAGGGTCCAGTAGCACCTGTCAGTCAAGCTGATGTAGAAAGGAAAGACATTTGATAAGGTAGGATCTTTCCAATGACTAGTTTTGTAAGGGTGCCACTGCTGTCCATTATCACCACCACCACTGAAGCAGCAGCTGTTAGACACTAGGAGACTGGAAGTGCAGTGAACGTCCACATCAGGCTGAAAGCAAAGCCTGCCCAACCCAGGCAATCAGCACTTCTACTTAGTTTGGAGTTCCTCTCCCCAACCACCCTTCAGTCTTGCAAGGCTGCATGCACAACAGGAGTGGAAATACTTGAAATCAGGAGTTATTGGCACATGTACATTTCCAAGCGGGCATTCACAGATCTTCTCTGCAGGCAAGAAATTACTTTACCTGTTGGCCTTAAGTGATGCAGTATGTTGCTTCAAATACTTAAGACTAGTGGGGGTTTCTTTGGGGGTTTTGGGGGGTTGTTTGTTTTTTGTTTGTTTTTTCCAGCTTATCTACTGTTCTGAATATTCATCTGGATGAAACTCAGGACTGTTATATTGCCTACCAAATGCAGCACAGCTATCCAATTTCCCAAGTTACAAAAACCAAGATTTATTACCAAGAAAGTAAGATGACACGGGCAATTTATCCTGCAGAGAATCAGAACTAAGTCAACCCAAAAGTCACACATTAAGCGGCAGTCAGAAGAACAAAATCAATACATGTAGTCATTCTGTCCTAGCTATAGTAAAGCCAGCAAAAGCCCCAGTGAAACCTCGGCAACACAAACTTCCATCCATCCTTTACAGAACCAACAGGACTATGGCCAGATTCAAGACACCAGCTGCACTAAAACTGTAACCTGTTAGCACACTAGGATTAGACTAACACCCGTATGTCTACATGCACTCAAAGCATTTGACTACAGTGTAGAGGAAAGAGCCTAAATCTTAAGAAGAAGTAGAGCAAGAGATCTTTAGCAGATGATAGTATTTGTATTCTGTGAAGACAACAACAAAAGGACTCAAGGGACCAAGATTTAATGTTCTTCTGTTATAACTACTGTGATGGAGCTACCTACTGATAAAGTTTTCAGAATACACAGGTTCTAGCAGCAACCTTAAAGTGGTGCGAAACTTAAAACCAATACCAAAATAGTCACCAATATGCACACTTTATTCATAATCTGCACTTCAGTTAGTTGTACAAAATTTAAATAGAGCTACTTTAAATCTTGACTCTTGTATTATAGCACTTTTGAGAGCAGGGGATTTCCTGGGGAATCTATATTTAATTTCCCAGAATGCAAGAGAGCTTGATTTACGGGAATTCAGAAGCTAGAAACGGAAATCCAGAGACTGGATTGCAGTGCCTTCCCGTTGTGCTTCCCTCCCCAGCTTCCTTGATGTAGTCCTTTTACGCAACTACAACCTGCAGCCAGACAGCACACTTCTCCACTTTGAAAATGACACAGAAGAACTGAAGACAGAACTTTGCAAACTAACTTCATAGCTGTCACTCTAACTGTTCTGTCTGGAATCTTCAGCTACGTAATTATGAAATAGCCTATGATGACATCACCAGGCTGTCACCGCTGATAAGGTTAGACAGTATTTTCAGACTTAAGTCTTCACATTTTCTAGCATATGACTGTTCTTTGAGACCTCAGAGGTACTCAAAGTTCAAAAATGAGGAAGTGTTTATAAATCTCCAGCCTGCCAAGATCCAAGAAGTTTGCAGCCTTTCTCAAAGTCTTCAGCACTTTTATCAAACTCTTCACGCTGTGAGCTATTTATTCTACTGGAAGGGGCAGCTTCTTATTCCCAGATCCCCAACTAGCTACATATACACTACTTAAAACTGAAGTTTTATTTTCTAATTATAATTATTTTATTTTGATTTAAAGCAATCTGAAGCACTTGTGCATCAGGTTTCTAACTATAAACCTCAATCAATATTAAAAGCATATCAAAGAAATTATGCACAAAATATAACTTGTTTCAATACATGTCCCCCACACGTACTGATTCTAAGGCATCTGTCTACAGTAGCACAGGTGTTCCAGTTTTAGCTTTCAGATTTCATAATCACATAAGATGTTGAAAAACCTTCCAAAATATTCAGCAACAATAAAGATTTAAGTCAACCTGCTGAAAGACCCAATAAATCTCAAATAGTTATGCAACCTCTAGTGTCTTCCTCTATCCTAACAAGTCCTGATGCATCACTTTCCTTTAAAAGTTCTTTAGAAATAGCTACACTTTAATGAGTGCAATCAATTTAATTCTCATTCTCCATCAAGATGAGATGTATCACTACTAAAAACTCTGGAATAATGAATCGTATTCAGCACATGCTTACTTGTGTGCATTTGGTTCAGCTGAGATAATGAACGTCCTAAGTATGTACAGTGGCAAGAATTTGCAGGTCTTTGTGATGACTGCTGTCAAACATGCTTTAATTCTGTCAAATAAGGCATCACTTCAGTGCAAAATTCAGCACCTGGACTTAAAAGGACATGCTAAACAGAAGTCATTGCTGCTCTGACCACCTACTGGTCATTGGTTTCTCAGCCAACTCCTTTAAGACAGCACTTGAAAAAAGCTAAGCAGTATGCAGGTCTCAATGAAAACAGAAATGGCTGCCATATAATTACTGCTTAATATTTCCTTTATGAGAGATGTGTCTATCCTGATACCTAAACAATGGAGGTGTCATTCTCCTTCCGACACTGGACTGAATGGTGCAGCAACACCAGATGCTGGAAGGACCTCTAACGTAAGTCAAACGCCACATCCAGAATTACTTTCCAATTCAGAGGTATTTTCCAAGTTACTTCATAAAAAGGTCATTAAATCAGCAAGAACAATTTCTTGGTTGTGAAAGAGCTAGTTAGAATTATTGTCTCCATAAATCATTAAAATTCCAACCACTAAAGGATTCATTCAAGACTTACATTTAAACTGGATATAGTACCATTCCTACAAGCTATAACATTTGTAACTCTTTTGATAAAACAGCTTATATTACAAACCAAGATATACCTAGCAGATTACATTTTCATGAAATCATATTCAATGTTGTTGAAAGTTGAATAAATTTCAGAAAGTAAACAGAGTAATTCAGAACATCATTCATGCTCCCAGATCTCCACTTGAGAGGAACAGAAACAATGAAAATTTGACACATCAGAACTGGGACCTCTTTCAGGCATTTAAGCACTACACAAGAAGAAATTAGAAAAAACATTGCTCTGCAAGCTTATGCTCCATAGGATATTGTTTCAGCAGATTAATCTTTCTCTCTGCTCATTTTGGTTATCCTCTGTATGCTGAAAGCTACAGGTAGTTTATTGTTTTAATTGAATAATCATTGCCACAATTAAACATTAGCCCCGAAGTGCCTTAGAATGTCAAAAGTGTCTAAGTTTAACAATACTCTCAGGTAGACACCTCATTGCCTGAAGATCCTGCCCACTAGCACTGTATTGTTGTAGCATTCAGAATAATCAGAAAACAGTTTACTCACATTGTCAGCACTGTCTATAACCCTCCTTAATAAGCTAGTTAAGCAGTCACCTGACATCTGCCAGAGCATTTTAGGTACTCTTTATGACATTAAGAGGTATATCCCAAACACAGAAGTAAAACAGATTGGGTACTTAATGCATTAGCCACACACAATTTTCAAATACTTTTTTTTTTTTATGAACACATTGAAGTTACATTTATTCTTACTCCTAATCTTCACTCTAAATATAAGAATTTAAAATACATCCCAGTAATGAAACTGGTAACTCAGAATTTAGAAGTTCTAATTTTCACTAAACAGGCATCTTAAAGTGCATATTTCAACTGATGTCCATAATTATCATTTATTAATGGACACCAGATGAAAACTGATGTCTTGTCTTCTGGTAGCAAGAGTGGGAAATAAAGAAGAATGAACCACAGGAAACAACTCCTCAGTATTCATGAAAACAGTTGGAAGTTTTAGAGTATTTAATTTATTTGCATTCTTTTCCACTTCTGAAATAACATCAGTAAAATAAACCAGAAAATTCAGTCCAATCAGAGATTATTGCCGAGTGTCAGTAATGCGTGTGAGTCTAAGACAGCTGATTATACAGGCAATCAATAAATACATTATGCAAATATACATATGCAAGCTCATTGACCTACTGTCATGGAAGTCTTGGTATTAAACTTGCACAGTGAATTAGCCCTTGATATAAAAAATTATAGTCTCCTAAAACACCAGGAAAACAATGACAGAAGTAGTAAAATAAAATGATCTTGCATCCAAAATACTCTGAGGTCAATCAAGACGCACAATTCTGCTATTAAATCTTATACCTTTCTACTATTCCTCCAAAATCAAAGCTTTTATTCTCAAAATTACAAAAACAACAAAAATATGAAAGGTTTTAGTGAAACATTTACAGTAAAGAAGGTGCAAATTAAAATCCTCTTAAAAAACCTTACTTTAGTCTTCATTCAAAGAAGTCTCAAAATCAGGTCAAACAATAACACAGAAATTTGGAACTGGCTATGCAAAGCCAACAGACTGTAACATTGATCACTGACACTATTAAGAAGCCTTGATTCAGTGTCTGCTTATACAGAGCTGACTGCCAAGTCCTTGAATGTATTTGTTTTAATGATACACATTGCCTAAGAAATTCCCCACAGAAAATGTATCCACAACACAACATAGGAATTCAGGTTCCTGATTTACTGCAGTGCAGAACTGGCAGTATCCCAACACTACTTTGGCAACTGCCTGACTATCAGAAGGTGCAATACACCTTTAGAATACTTTAAGAAGAAAAAAAAAAAAAAAAAAAAAAAAAAAAAAAGAGACCAGCCATGCTGCAGC
>JANHGO010006350.1:0-21514 GCA_024606505.1 Aquila spilogaster
ACAAAATACCATTTTTCCCCATAATAACAGTCTCTACCCCCAAAAAACCAAAACAATGTATTGCACAAGCCATGCTACACAACCTCGACAATTAACACTATACATACATTAATTTCCCTCTGAGGATTTCCATACACAAAGCAAAGAAAAAGTAACTTATGCAATTAATTAATAGGTATTTTTTCCGTTAGCCACACGGGAACGGTGCCTTAATGAAGTGACGTATGATGCTCTCTTAAGAAGTCTGTAGGAAATTCATGTATGATTTACGAACTTAAATCTTTGATTTGATGCCCATCCTTCTTCATCCACATTTTTTATTTCAATTTTAAGATTGTGGCAGTGGAATATTAAAAAGGAAAGAAGTCTTCTATAGATCTATCTCAGCTTTACATACAAGGAAATGACTTACAAAACATCATCTAAACGCTTTCTCCATTAACTGAAGAATCAAAAGTAAACTGGGACCAACACAAGTCTTGTTTTCTAAGAGTGACACCTAGAGTTTCATCTGAAAAATTAGAAAGGTTTTCGTTACTTGTCCAGGTTCAGAAGGCAATAGGCATTTGTCCAAACATATTACTCTGAATTTATAGTTATATATCCTTAATAGTAATTTTTTTTATAAGTTTTTGTGCTGATACTGTACAAAATTGTTGTTAAGTGGTCCACATATTTAATCTGTCATTTACTGGAACAATTCTCTATAAAACAAAGGCCATTATTTTGCAGGCCTCATATTTAAGTATTCATTGATGAGCATCAAATTGTTTGGGAAGGTTTCATCTGATGGCATTTGGACTATAGTCATAATACAAGACACTCTTCTGGCATTGCTTTGCAAAGAGTTTAAAGGTGCTTAAGCATCAAGTAAAGTGTCTTGCAAATAATTTCAGAATTTAGGATGTATTGTATTTTGCTTTTCTTTGTCAAAGTAAGTCCTAAAATATGTTTTTCTTTTTTTTCTCTATTTTCTTTCATTCTATAATTTAGTGAGAAAACAAATCTATTTTGCACTGAGCCTATAGCAGCCTCAAATGAGCTCCTTTTGTATTCTTCTGCATGTGTGTGAAGTGTGGGAATGGAATATCCCTGCAACCTTCTACTTGATTTCAGGCCTGCAAGTGATATAATTGCTCTTAAAAATAATATAGTACTGTAAAGACAGTAGTGTTCTGTATTTTAGTATAATATTCAGATGCTTCTTATCAACTGCACATCCTTTGATAGAGTACTGCACTTCAGTATATATCACCACACCAGAGTGTATCTTGATGCAGTGCATCACCGTGACTAGATGCGTGAGTGCTATTGTAGACAGCAATTCTAATGTAAAGAATTGAAAAAAATAATTAAAGTTGTCCACAGAGCTACATACTGTGGAGCCAGGTGAGTTCTGGGACCCATGCCTAAAACACTTGCTAGCTGGCTCCTCTCCCTTGTGACTCTAGAGATATGGTGGTAAATCGGCCTTTTTCTTTTTTTTCCTCTGTGTGCTATCATCATCACTCTTCTACTTAAGCACAAAACAATCTATAAATATATTAATTACTTAACAGCAATGTGGCCTGCAAATGTTCCACTCTCCAAATGGCAGTGTTTCAAGACATGCACACTTAGATGACTAAACAAAATAAGATCACTGGACAGAACTATATTCACAGCAAGAAATCTCCACAAACACAGCATATCTCTGACTTGTGAAAAATCTAAATACTTAGGTAGAAATTTACAAGTAATTCTCTGTCTTTTTTTTTCTTTCCCTGCCAAAAGACTAATTTATTTGGATTCCTGCTTAAAATGATAGTGAATATTTCCATTAAAGCATATAATTGGAAAGTACCAAGAACTTCCATGAGAATAAAGGAAGAACCACTCCTGAGAACCCACAATTTCACAGATAAAGGAGTTTCTAAGAGCCTTTTTCCTGCTCCAGATTTTCAGTCATTGAATGATAATGCCCAAAGTGGTGTCTCTCTGTGTATCCATCTGTATTCCCTTTCATCTTTCACTGCTCTTGCTTGCATGATAAGGAGAAGTAGGGATGTAGAGCTGAAGATTTTAAAAGAAATTACTTTGTTGCAGAAGAGAAGCTGCTGAACAAGCATGTAATGGGAATTCCATTGTTTTCCATTTTGGGGGAAAAATGGGCAGCTTAGCAAAAACAGGTCAAGTGAGAGATCATCTGTTCTCAGTCTCCTCTCCTTCATGCTGTCTGCTACTTTAGGTAACAAATGTATCTAACTTCACCAGACATTTTTTCCCCCATGCAATCATAGCAGTCTGATCTAGCTATTTCCTCAGCAGGAATGACTGAAAATGTCACAATTCAAAACTTCTTGTCCATCCTGAGAGCCTTGCTTTTTCCCGCTTTTGTCAAAAAAAAAAAAAAAAAAACATTCCTCCCTTGGAAATCTCTCTCTCACTTCAACATTTGGCATCTACCCAGTTATGTATCTCCAAGTTTCATGTATCCATTTGCTATTCAAAACACTCTTGAACGCTACCACCGCAAGTCTGTGGAAAATCCAGTAGCTCTGACACCTCTCATGTGATGTTGTGGAATGTCTACACCTCTTGTGTCTGTCAGGCCCTGACAGATCTCAAGCACTATCACGTTTACCCAGATTCCAGTCAAGCATGTGCTGAGGAGCCATTGGGTTGGAGCACATGATGACTTAGTAGCCAACTCCTATGCCTCCTGTTGTTTCACTTCCCTGTTTCCATTAGATTCTAACCCACCCAGAATAAAGGGAGAGAGAGAGCAGACATTTATGCTAACTATATAGCAACTCTGGAGAAAGGGAAGGGATGCATATGAGTTACCAGTGCTGGTTTTCCAAGGAATTATTGAAGGAAAGGTGAATCATAAGTGCTGGTGGGGGGTAGGTGGAGAATGAAGTTGGAATTGCTTCAGGAAATTAACCTTCCTCCTAATTTCTCTTATCTTCATAATGCAAAGAACTCCATGTAACTTCTGAATAATTTAAAACAGCAATTTTCTACCCATGATAGAATAGGAGGCAGGCACCATGTGGTCTAAAGTAGTCTTGCAGAAATCTTTTTGTACCTCATGCTGCTCGTACTACAACTTGCTCGTGGCAGCAGTGCTGTAGGAGTTTTGTAACAACTGAAGATGGCTCTGTACACATCCATTTTACAATTATCTATGTTATAGGATTTGCAACTTCATTAATTAGTAATAAAAAGCTTTCTCTATTTGGAGTTCCATGACCAAATTGTATTTTGATGATAATTTATAAGTTTTTCAATTAGCAGGTTGAAGAAATACAAACTACATATGCTTTTGGCCAAATTAAACTGGGACGAAATCATTTCATTTCCCAAACATTTACCTTTTACTTTTCTCCTAGGTAAAATAATGAAATTAGTATTCTGCCTTCCTACAGCTGCCATTTATTAAATAATCATCCTAGCAGCTTCATGTTTTCTCCTTTACTTTCTGATCTACTTTGAAGTAATCTACTGTCTACTACCAACCTCATTTGCTATCCTTCTGCAAAACTTTTTCTTACTCTCCTATGCAACAGCATACAAAATGGCTAAGCTACTACCCAGGTCACTATCTATTGAACTAGTCATTATTTACTTTGCTCCCTTGTCAACTTGCCTATGCATTTACTGGCCTCTGCTTTGTGTTTTGAGGCAGGAATTGTTTTTCTGTTGTCTTTGTACAACAGCAAATAGCCAATAAGTCCCTACTAAGTACTGTTGTATCCCAAATAAGAATAAAACCTAGTGTTAAAAGCTGTAAGACTAATTTTTATTTGATAATTTTCAGAAAAAAATGGAGTTAAGACATATATTAAAATAATACGTAATTGGAATAATTTCACTTCCTAGCTATGTTCTGTAAAGCATTAGGTCATAGGATCGTTAAGGTTGGAAAAGACCTCTAAAATCATCTAGTTCAACTAGTCCATCCCCACTGTGCCCACTAAGTGGTGTCCCCAAGTGCCACATCTATGTGTTGCTTGAATAACTCCAGGGACAGTGACTTCACCACTTCCCTGAGCAGCCTGTTTCAATACTTGACCACTCTTCTCTGGAAAATAAATTTTTCCTAATATCCAACCTGAACTTCCTATGGCTTAAGGCCATTACCTTTCATCATATCACTAGTTACCTGGGAAAATAGGTCCACCCTCCTCCCTCACCACAACCTCCGTTCAGGGAGTTGTAGAGAACAGTAAAGTCTCCCCTGAGCCTCCTCTTCTCCAAATTAAACAATCCCCACTCCTCATAAGACTCGTGCTCCTGACCCTTCACCAGCTTTGTTGCACCTCTCTAGACACCCTTCAGGGCCTCGATGTCCTTCTTGTAACAAGGGGCCTAAAACTGAACACAGAACTCAAGATGTGGCCTCACAAGAGCCAAGTGAAATCAAAGAAGTGTGAATTCCACAAGGGTGGTTTTATCTAGATAGAGTGACAGAGGAGTGCCATCCTGTTGTGGTTTTTGCTTTAAATTTCGTCTTGATTTTCAGACCAGTAGTTCTGACTTCAGCTTTTTGTCACTTGTCATGGAGGAGAGAGAGTTAAGCACTTGAGGAGAATATGTGTTAGAATCAGCTTTTGAAATAATACTTCTGCCATTCTGAAATAAAATCCGTTGAAGATATAAATGTTTTAGGAGAATCTAATGTATATAATGTATACTGTATAGTTGAATGCACAGGACACAAGCTCCAGCAGAAATCTATGAGTAGAACTAGAAAAAATAGTCAGAGTTTTTCTCCCACAAAGCTGATGAGTTCATTTACTTTACATTCTGTTTATTTGATATTCAGATTTTTATATGGGCAACATATTAATTGGTTACTAAAAGGTAGCATTAGCTTTTGGAGTTCCCTAATTTGTTAAGGCTTTGTGTTGAAAATGTATCTTTGTTTTAGTGCTTACACTTGGCATCAAATTTTCCTTTTATACCCTTTGTTCTTTCATTGAGATAAAAGCCAAACTGTGGATAAGCAGATTTCAGTAATGGAGCTCGTAAATTCCTCACTGAGGAACTATATAAAGATGCTGTACATTCCTCAGTCAGGACCTAAGTGGCTTCTTGCAATTACAAGCTTAATCATTCCTTGATCCAAAAGCTATTGAGCTACTCAATCTTATCATTCCTTGCCTACTTCAGCAGCTGAGACTGTAAATTCCTGTAATATGAGCAACAGGCGAGGAATAGTTTCACTAACCAGTCACCTCTCTCTATATGCGTTCATCACACTTGCTGTAAAATGGGAATAATAGTATTTAGCTTGCTTTGAACCTTGAATTAAAAACAAAAATGAAAATCTATATAAGTTGACTGATTTTTGAATTCCTGTAGCACACAGGAGTTCATTATTGTGGACCAGTATTTTAACACTGAGCAGTACTGTACCATGCTAGGCTCTTAAAAACGTAGGAGGAGGAGCTACGTTCCAACTAAAATTCTATAGGCAGCTCTTCATTATGGAATATTGTATATTATTATGGAATGACAAAAGCCCATCTGTATTTATAGCCAAAGTAATTTTAGACCTCTGATAAAATTTCCTAATCTGAGCTTCAAAAACTGGGCCCCTCAACCTATAAAATGCATGAATAAAATTTGATTCATTTTCAGACAAGGTGGGTAATGCCAGAATTCTCTTCTTCCTGATTTAGTAATGCACACATTTCCCACTGACTTCAATTTATCTGCTACATTTGGTGTGAAAAGTTCAGCTGTTCCCTTTTAATGTCATAACATAATGTTAGGGAAATGGTTGGTTGTTTTTTTGTTCTGTTTTTTAACTTTTTTAAGTTTTCATAACAATGAAAAAAAGACCTAAACTTTCCAAAAGGCCAGCGTTTGAGCAGAGATCAACTATGAAATGTTTAAGACATAGAGAAAGGAACGTAATGCTTCTGCAACGGAACTCTACAAAAAGTAACGTCTTTCAATATTTGATAGTTTGCTCTGACAGATCTTCCGAATGCTGTTACTCTAGAGGAATATGTTGACTTGCTGGAAAGTGCCACCAGTTCTTCTGGTGCTGCATACAGAAGAGAGACTGAGCTTCATTCTGAAGTGTTTCAGCTAGACAATTTAAAGTAAAAGAACATCACTTGGGAAGTCCACTTCACTTTTTTAGTTTAGTTATCTGTTTATGCATGTTGAAAGGCTTATTAGAACAGTAAATACAGCCAGAATATCCTTGGTTATTCTCTGGCATGAAGCATTATCCCTTACCTATGTGTGAGAAGCCCTAATTTCAGTAATAAAGGCTGAAGATCTCTTAGGTTTCTTCAGTAGTCTAAGTTAATGATATATGAAAGACAGAAATCATGACTCATCCAAGTATGAACTGTTAGGTGCTTATCTAGCCCTCTTGAGATTATGCTTGATATTATCCTGTCTTGAACTGTATAAACAACATGAAATAGAAAACCAAAGGGATTAATGTCTCTAGGGAGAAAGAGAAAATCCTCCGACGAAGTTATGAGGCATGTGACTGTTTCTGTCTCAGTCAGAGTGGGTAATAAGAGCTTTTCCTCCCCTGCTGTGATAATCACAGCGTTTGGGCTGCTTCGTTCACAAGAACTGTGGAGGAGTGGTAATGTTAGACACCTGTTAGATTTCTTTCCTCTGGAAAAGTAAACTGGAACAGAGTTTATCTCCACTGTTAGCTAGCAAAGGTGGGCATCTTCACTGTCAGAGAAGTTGCTTCTCATCCTCAGAGGCTGAAAATGATAACGTATAGACACAATGACTAGAAGGTCACACTTTCAAATTTTGCCTAGCCTGCCATATTTTTTTTTCTAGCATTACCAGTCACAAGCATTAGATGTTTTAATGAATCTCAAAAATCAAGTGGCTTTAAGAATAGAATATGATTATGAATTTTTATTTTATTTTTATTTGCAATTGCTGAACCTTTGCAGGCATATCAAGGTTTCCTCTATAGTTACAAGGTCTGGTTATATACTTACTTTTGTATAAGCTTCTACTTCCATCTGATTTCAGAAATTGCACCTTGAGGAATATCAAATGAAGTTATAGAGATAAAATTGAGGTATTGGTAACACTGCTGCCTTTTTAGAGTTGTTGTACTGAGGGAACATAATAAATCTTCTTGAAATTAATCATGCTTTAGAGTTTAGCATTTCTTAATGAGAGATACAGGTTAGGTTTGTGCACTGTCTCTCTGACAGTGGCCAATTCCATATATCCTGGCCAAAATGAAAATTCTTAACAACTGTAAGCTCATTTGTTGTGGTGACCACTACAGATTTTCCCACTGACCAGTCTAACATGGGACTGATGCCTGTTCAGTCCTTTGCAAAGTACGAAGGCCTACATTAATATGTTTTAACAGTTATTATTGGCTAATTCTGAAAACTGTGTGTTATTAAAAAGCATGCATCTTGTACATTCAGGTCATAGTGGTGCATTGTATACTGGTATTGATTACATGAGTACCTTGCCCTAAGAGAAGAGTCCTAGGTTTAACTCATGTTTTTCCAACCCTACTATTGGATATGTGCATACTTACCAAGTGATCATAACTTCAGCTTTTGACATCTTTTTTTCCCAGACTTAGTTATGAAAACAAAACACTCCTGAGGTCTCTCTCTACTCACACTGGAGCTGAACTGTCCCTACGTCTGCTCCCTAGGCTCTCTTCCTCCTTCTCAGACAGACGAATTAATTGTACCTTACCCTATACACTCCCTTCTTTCCTACCCACATGGGCAGCTTCTGTATGATTCCCTGTTTCCCAGTTTTGAATTAGGAATGTCCTAAATCTGAATTTTTTTCTTATGTTTTTCTACTGGGGTAGGACTTACACTGGTCTCTATTCTGATCTTGGCTTTCTGAAAATGGCTAGTTACCTTCTGTCTCAACAGAATATGATGAAGGAGGGTGAATGAAAGGAAATATGCACATATTCTTTAAAGTACAGTGTCTCCTTTTTTCCTAGAGCTCTGCTGTCACTGGCTGGAAGAACTAGAAAGAATAAGCTCTGAGCCAGGTGCCATTTGCTTTCATTTTCACAAAGATTTAGCTAACATAACATCAATGTTTGCCAATTACACTTCCTGGAAAGTATCAGGATTAAAAAAAAAAAAAAAAAAGAAACTGGGGGACTTTTATACTGCCCAGTTGCCCAAGAGAGAGACGACAAGCTTCTTCTACAGCCTAAGGGTTACTAGGAGAAGAAATGAGAAATGAAACTGAGTATTAAACCTCTGTTGTCTCCTTGTCCAAAATCTTTTGAGACAATTCTGTGACTGAGAGTTTCCAAACTAGTTACTGATTTCTCTACAAAAAAAATCTTATGTTTATTACTTCATAAAATATTATCTCTTTTTCCTCTCTTTTTTCCCCTAAGGTATCTCTTTGTTTTCTGCCATACAAAAGCTACTCAGAATTTTTTCCTTCAAGCTGTTTGTTTGTCAGTCATGATCCTTACCTGTTTTCTTTGCAGGCTCTGGCATCTTCACTTTCTGATGAAGTTCCCAATTGAATCTAGAATCTAGAAAGTAGAGTCCGAGCTAAACAGAAACAAGACTGCAGGGCATTTGAGACCCCCGAAAGAAACACTTGGAAGCCCCCATCCTGCTCCTCCCCCTTGAATATCCACTGTTGTCAGCTACAGCCTTTTATCAATAGCAGGGCACACTTGACAGGCTACATCAGCCAGGATAAATATAGCCAAATTCCAGGAGCCAGCGAGCTCAAACCACCTAAGGCTGGCTACCACTGATCTGTTAGTGCGAACTGAGCGTGGTCTGATGTTGCACAAGCTTCCCATACATATTACATTAAGAATTCCTACACTGACATGTTTGAAGCACAGGATCTGGTAATTACTTATTGCAAGTATATAGCTATCTTGCTACTTTGCTATTGTTATAGTTAAGTCAGAACCAAACAGCCTTTCACAGAGCTTTTTTCTTGATTCTTCTCTACTGAAGACTGTAGAACTAAATGCAAACTTCCTTGAAAGAGCTTTTCCAGACATTTGTACTTTACTGACATTTGCAGTCACAACTAGAAAGTGTGACACTACATAAATAGTTTCAGTCCTCTTTCCCCATCCACCCACTTGATCCGCAGTATGCGTTACTTGAAAATTTAGCTTTTTTTAAAAAAAAAAAAACGCCATTTCAAAAGTGGCTCCAGAGTTCTATTACATACTTCTAGAAGTTTAAATTCTGCTCAAAACGAAACAAAAAAGCATAGATCAGAGGGCATCTCACCAGGATATTGTTCTCACATTGCCATTTCATGCTTCAGTTGTTACTTCTTATTTATTCATTTATCTAGCAAAACAGCAACCATAGACAATCATCCCTGTACTATCTTGTTGGTGTGTCCATTCTCTGTCACTTTTGTCTGTCTCATTTTTAATTTGTCATAGAAACTCCGTAGGCAAAGTATTTAGTACATTTTAGCTGCCACTAGTACTGAAAAAAAGGAGATTTAAAAAAAACAACAACGTGGTTTCCAGTTTTTATGCTTGTACTAACTTGTAAGAATCTCTGTCTGAAATTTCTTAGCTTTTGGTGGGAAGCTCAGAATAGACAAGTGGGCATATAGCACATATTTCACTGTATTTCGTATTTGTTCTTCACATCTGACTCTCTGGGTAGGCTGATAGGACAAACAAGAAGAAGCTGAAGCAGAACATCTCTTGATTTTGGCCCAAATACTTTCTCCCCTTCCCCTGAAGGAATTTTTTACATATAAGTAATGTAGATGGGCAGGATGTGACCTATGTATGTTTTCCACTGCAAAAATTATCATGATACTTTTTGACATACTATCATGTACCTGAGACGCTTCACTGAGAATCAGGAGATCTAGGCTATCAGCTTTGGCTTGAAGTCTTGCAAGGGACTTGAGTCCCACAGTATGAAAAAATCTGTCACTCAGCTAGTGAAGATCATTATTCTTTCCTTTAATATCTCTCCCTATTAGAGAACTGATATTAAACCTTTCTTTTCACCAGAGCTGATTCCCAGCATGCTATTGGAATAACATCAAAATCCCTTCTGGAAAGAGGCCTGTCAGACACTGGAGGCCACGAGAGGCAGAACTAACACAAATTGACAGAAGGAGAAAGAAAAAAACTATGCAGATTATCTAGAGATAGGTTGTGATTGGAGCCACATTTTTTCTCAACTAATTTGCCTCTCTAGTATGTCCTTGAGATAATGTTTACAAGGGAAATTAGCTTTTACTTCTGCAAAACTTAAAACACGAACCTCTTGTAATTGCCTTCAGAATATGCTTAGCTTTCTCAGGAATCACTTTGACTCAATAAGTTAGTTTCACTATTTCATCCTTTCTCAATCACATATTAGCAAATAATTATTTTTATTGAAAGTCTGTATGTTCTGTTGTGAAGTAGTTGTGTTGATAGATTACACAGTATGCTGAAATTTTTTCTTCAATCTAGATTCAAGAGATTGTTCAAGTCATCAGTATTTTTTTCAGTTAGCACTGTTTATTAATGTGAACTAAAATAGCATAAATGGAAATAAACCCATTTGCATGGGTTTAAAGGAAATGTGTACTTCTATAGTGCACCTTTTAAATGCAAGCATCTAGTATTTAGCATATTCTCTAGGACTGTATCTGTGAGTGTCCAGTAAGAGGGACTTCAAAGCAAGAACTGAGAGGCTTAGAGGAATTAAATGTGGGATAATTCATATCTAACACAGATCTCGTCCTGAATGATAATAGATATTGGCTATAAACACATCTTGGCTATTTCTTTTAAGTTTTTGGAAGCCTCAGTAGTGTTAAGTCACCTCAATACTAATTTATTTCTAAAATGACATTATTAAGTCCTTGGTCTTGATGTTTTCCGATATTAATTCCTCTGGTGAAATACGCATTGTAGAAATATGAATTCCATTTTGAGTCTGAACTTTCTAACTTCTTACGTGAATATCCTCTTGTCTGGGAGAGCACAATTGCTATTCGATGTCTGAATGTCAACTATTTTCTTTGCTTTTGTCAGAGCACCTCTAATCTTTTATAACAAAGGTACAGCTGTGTGAAATACCTTTGTACCTGACTTTAGATACAGAAACATTTTCCTTCTTTTCCTGCTTTCTTATTGTGAGATATTTGTCTGCAAAACTCTCGAGCATGTGTCTGATGACAGTGGGTAGAAGTGTAGAAGAGATGTGTCCATCAGTGTCAGTGATGGCAGGGTCCTACTTCCTCTAGGGCAGATGGGAGTTTATCCTGACACCACATGGCTGGCAGATGAACTGCATTTGTATGCTTCTGTGGAAGTGTATGAAGTGGCCAAATCTGTGTTTCCTTTCAATAGACTTTCATTAGACTGAATTCTAAGGTGTGTGTTATTTGTGGATAATACCCCAGAAGCTGTCCATGAGGTATTATTTCCAAGGGAAGCGGAAAGAAGTTTATGCTAATCTGAAAAATAAAATATGATTGGATATTAGGTCACTACCAAATGCATAACCAGATAAGGTAGCATTCCAACAGTGTATTAAAAAGGAATGCTAGGCAATGGACAACGTTAGACTATGTTAGACAATGTTTCTTTATTAATGCTGGGAGTGGCAGGTGCAAGATTTCATCCCAGTGGTGATCATGTAAATAGGTTTATACTGTTTTGTGCACTTTCCTCTTATTTATAACAGATGTATAGAAAGTTTTTAGACTTAAAATGCTATGGGCACTCATAAGCTCTTGGGAACCGTTTCCCAAAGCTTTTCACGTTTCCCAAATTATATATGTGTATATATATGTTTAAATAAATATTTGTTATTTAATGTGATTGTAGCATTTTCCTTTTCATCAATGAATTTTCCACCTATGAAAACACCTGACATTTTATTTCCTTTGTATCTCTTTGCTCAGTATTTCTTTTTTCTTTTCTATTCCAGTTCTTTCTTAGTATAGATTTATTTTCTTTTTGTAAACATTTAGTGGTATAGATTTAATTCAGTAAACTACAGAAGGACATGAGTACTTTTAAACGTGGTCTTAATTCCGAATATTTGTGTGCTCAAAACTGGCATATTTAATGCTGCTGGTTATTCTCCATAGATACTTTTCAGGATTCAAAATCGAGTTTAATATTGGGAGGATATGAGTTACTTGTTCCCCAGGTTGAAGGAGAACCATAAAATAAGCTTATCTGATATGGGGAAATAATCCTATTCCACAGTTACCTATTTGCAATTTTTGTGATGTAAAAGATATTATTTAAAGTAGTGTCAGTTTGTCCAAGGCAGGGTAAAATAAATGTTTTCCCTGAAATTATACTTGTGGTTACCAGGTGGCAGCATTGTAGTGATAATAATTTTTTCTAGTGCTTTCTACACTAAATTTATTTATTTAGGTAACCACTTTTAATAACAAAACTGCAATGCAAATGAATTATCTGGTAGCGGTGTCTACACAAGTCCAAAATAGATCCATTTGTGTAGTGGATTGTGAAGAGAAGTTCTCGGTGCACCACAAAAATGGACGATCTTTGAGAAAGTGCATGAAGTTTCCTCCTGTATTCAAACGAAACTGATGTACAAGCATAACAAAGCAGCATATAATAAGTGTCTTTGGAACTTCACTATAAAAGTGAATGAAAGGGAAAATTATGTCCTTCCTTGTCAAAGGAATTATTTTACAAATCTGAAATTATTGTTCCCTGCCTCAGACTGTGACTTTCCTCTTGCACTTCAAAATCAGGTTTAAAAATGACAGTAATAAATGGCCTGCAGTGACAGACTGTGTGACTTATCTTCCTGATTTTTAATAGGTGCAGTACAAAATTCTAAACATTTGTTATCTATAGATGAAGTTAGCAGCGCATCCTTCTAGTAAAACTACCTAATGTCTCATTGAAAGATAAGGTTTTTAGATGGCTACAGTTTTGCCCATATTTAGCTATTCAGGAAGAAAATACATATATTGCCAGGCTACTTGGGGATTTTTCTGTTTTTAGTTTCTGTGATTTCAATTATTTCTCATCTCTCTTTCTGTTTATTTCTCTCTCTGCTTCTTAGTTTTGTGAAAATACTATCTCAGTGATCCAGCAGATTCTTAGAACAAGGTGGATACAATTAACTTGCAGCTCCAGCAGCTGCAGATCTGTAGTGATAGTCAAATTGTCCGTGTGCAGAGCACAGTTCCAACATGGTCTACTCACTGAAGTGCTACAACCCATGAAGCCAGATAGTGTTTCCTTTGTGCTTCTGAAATGCAGAGCTATGGGTTGCACTGTGCAAAGGTGCCTGACCTCCCTGGTGGAACTGGAGTCCACAAGGCTTTTCTAGATCAGGGTAATGCTGACCCTGCTTGTCTGAGCTTGCTTCTGCCCAACCTTTTTATGTCCCATATTTTGAATCTTTCTGGACATTGACATTTGACAGTTAAGCAGCTTTCATTTCAGGGGTGTACTTTTGACTGGCTTCATGCTACTCAATATGAAACTGATTTGCTCCATGTTCTGGACTGTAGAAAAAAGAGCAGTTTACACATGCTAAGATTCTTAGATCGTCCTCTGAAAGTGTTTTGATTGTGTCAGTGGTGGTCCAGATAGGGTTCAGCAGGATTTCTCTACATTATCTCTGGACTGTTGTGGGTCTTGGGCTGAATTCACATGAACTAAGAGCAAACAGTAGGTATATCTTATGTTTCAGATAACATTTTTCTCCTGCACATGAATGAAGGGGAAAGAATTGGACCTTCGGAAAGGGAAGGGGACAGACCACCTAGAGTGGGACACGGAAATAAAAACAGGTGATGGAAGGATGTGGGTGGGGAAAAGAAATATGAAGTTTGAGATTGTGGGAGGGGTTTGAAATAGATCTCAAAAGACAGGAATATTGAATGGTAGTACAACTGAGTACAAACTGAAGGGAGAACTGGGAGTCAGTAGGCGATGAGACTGAAACTGTAAGAGGATGTGGGATGGCAGAACTATAAATATCTGAACAAATACAAGGGCTACTCTGAAAATCGTGCCTCCTATTTTATTATTTTGGCCCATGATGTCGGAGATGGATGTTTGTGGTATAGGAGTAGGGAATGAAACTTCCAGCCAATATTCTGTCATATTTTGCTGTCATATGGCAGATGGCAGCAGACGGACAGTCTGAAAAGAATGGTTTCTGACATGGAAGTGTATATGAAACAAAGATGTGCAATTGAATTGTAGAAAAAAAAATTCACCTGTTGACATTCATTGATGCTGCCAAATAGATAGGGTGACCAAACAATGGATATGAGCACAGTGAGGTGCTGGGAGTTTGTTTCAGCAGTGGCGACAATGAAATGAAAGTCAAGTTACTTTCCCAACAGCCATGCACAGCTGTCACACCATGAAATGAAAAGCATCTTGTTGAGTTCATCTGTGCAAACTGTCAGATTACAACCAGAGAACTGTATGCAGAGCTGAATATCAGCTTTAGTGCGTTGGAAACAATAGTGGCAGCATTGTAATTTCACAAAGTTTGCACCAGGTGGTCCCATGAATGTTCATATAGGAACAGAAAGAACAGCATATGCAGTTTGTCAGGACCTATTGAACCAATATGAACCTGAGAGTGACAATTCCCTGGATCGCATTATTATCAGTGAGGAGATGTGGTGTAACCACTAGGAACCGGAATCAAAATGGCAGTCCTTCAAGTAGCAGCATGTGAATTCCCCATCAAAGAATAAGTTCAAGACACAGTCCTTGTCAGTTGAAGCGATGTGCACTGTCTTTTGGGATAGGAAAGGGATGATTCTTCTGGATTTCCTGGAACCTGGACGAGCCATCAGTTCTGACCACTACCTCAGGATGCTGACTAATCTGAATGCTCAAACTTCCAGGGCCAGGCCAGAGAAGAAGAAGAACTTTTCTCTTTCAGCATGATAATGCCAGGCCCCATACTAGTTTGAAGACCGTGAAGCATGTTGCCAGTCTTGACTGGGCTGTCCTACCACACCCAGTGTATGATCCAAATTTGACAACTTCTGACTTTCATATGTTCAGGCTGATGAAAAATGAACTGCATGAGCAACATTTTCCTAGCAACGAAGTGATCATAGCATCTGTGAAACAGTGGGTCACCTCCACTGGTGCAGGTTTTTGAGGGTGGTGTGCAGGCTCTTGTTCATTACTGGCAAAAATGCATAGCTAATGGTGGTGACTATGCTGAAAAACTGTATTCTGTAGCTGAGAATTTGCTCTATTGGATATTTGTATCTGTTTTTTGTATCTGTTGTAATTTCAGCTGAAATAAATAGGAGGAATTAATTTTGGAGCAGCTTACATATATTGGAATTGAGAACTATTTGCATAAAGAGAAGATGAATGTGACATGTGTGAGAAAAGTTGACCTGAGAGGAAGAAATCAGACTAGCTAGACATTAAAATAAAGCAGCTAATAAATATTGAGGTGTCCAGTGGCTAGGTCTAAAGAAGGAGAAAGCCTAAATGAAGAGGTGGGATTGGATAGCTGGGAATGGCTGAGAAAGGAACAGGATACAGTGTTGTGGGTGTGAAAAAGTGGAAGAGGGCATGTCTAAAGAAGAATTCTAGAATTTTACTTCTAACTGCAAGTGCTCAAAAGCTCAGAAAATTAGTGAGTTAAACTTAAAAACCCAAACCGATTTGTATACACAAACGGCAGGCTCAATATCCAAACATTCTTTGTTTTGCATAAAGCAAAGGCACCAGGGTATTCTGCACAAAGACACTGGTGGTCAATGGGCTTCTCATAGGACGAGCACTAAAGCACTGCTACTGGGGAGTCAAAACGAATGCTCAGAGGGGAGCCCTTAAAGCACAGAAACTGCATTCCTTCCTACCACAAAGCCGCTTCCCCAATCCTTTGCATAACCTTGGTCTCCTCAGCACCTCCTCCCACCCTTCCTTCTGCTCTACCACCTCCTGCTAAAGCTTATCTGCTCTACCACATCCTCATTCTCCTCCTGTCCATAGACTGGTTTTCTTATTCTCACGTAGTGCTTTGGCTCCCCAGTAGTAAAAAGTAACACAGTGGGGAAGTGAAGGCATAAAAAAGGGGGATGTGGCTGTAAGAATGGAGAGTGGAAAGAGACAGAATGGAAAGATAATTGTCCGAGAAACTTGATCTAATAGGCCTGCTCTGGGTAGGGGCTTGGATAAGGTCACCTCCAGAGGTCCCTTCCAAAACAAGTTTCTCTGTGCTTCTCTGTGGTGATCTAAGATGTGATGTGGGAAATGAATGGGGCTAGACCAAATACAGATGAGTTGTGAGAAAGAATATAAAGAGTATCTGCAGCCTACTGCAGTTTCCATCTTCACTGGAAGAAATTCATATTTCCCAGCTCATGGAATTGGACTCTGATGACCTGAGCTGTATACAGACCTCCCTAATACCACAGGTTCAACTGAACCAACTGAATTGAAACATGCAAATTTGTTGGGGAGGAAAGATGAAACTTAGTGCTAGCTATGCTGCAATTGCCCCAGAGATTAATGCTCTTTGTCGATAAGATTAGTACTTTCATTGGAGTATTTTTTGTTTATTATAAGCTTTAAATTCTTAGTGTTCTAGTTATTTAGAGATCAATCAGAGGGCTGGAGCATCTCTCCTGTAATAAGTGATTGAGGGAGTTGGATTTGTTTAGCTTGGAGAAGAGAAGGCTCTGGGAAGATCTCATTGTGGTCTTCCAGTACTTGAAAGGAGCTTACAGGCAGGAAGGGCACTGACTTTTTACGCAGGTATATAGTGATAGGACAAGGAGGAATGGATTTAAACTGAAAGAGGGGAGGTTTAGGTTGGATACTGGGAAGAAATTCTTCACTCAGAAAGTAGTGAGTCCCTGGAACTGGCTGCCCAGAAAGTTGTGGGTGCCCCACCTCTGGAGACTTTCAAGGCCAGGCTTGAAGGGTTCCTGAGCAGTCTGATCTAGTGGTTGACAACTCTGCCCATGGCAGGGGGGTTGGAACTTCATGATCTTTGTGGTCCCTTCCAGCCCAAAACTTACTATGATTCTATGGTATATGAAACTATGCAAATCTGTTTTGAGCATTGCTAAGGACAAGGAAAGATGGTGAGATAGCAAATTAACACATAAGAAAAATAAGAAATGAATGGTAATTCTTGAAATGTGTGCCAACTGATTGCTGTAACTTGTTATAGCACTGTCCTCTCTAGCAGTAAGCCGTACATTGCACCCACTAACATTCACTGATGCTTGCTGAACGTTTATAGAGATCAGGCAGAGGATATTAGCACAGTGAAAATTGGACTGTGTGGGCAACATTTTCCTAGCAGTGATGCAGTCATAGCAGCTGTGAAACAGTGGATCACCTCCACTACTGCAGTTTTTTACGAATGTTGTATGCAGGCTCCTGTTCATTGCTGGTGAAAATGCATAGCTAGTGGCAGTAACTATGTTAAAAAATTGTGTTTTGTAGCTGAGAATGTGCTCTATTGAACAGTGTTATTGTGCTTTTTGTATCTGTCATAGTGTCCATGGAAATAAATAGGAGGCATTATTTTGGAGCAACTTATGTACTTAAGAGTGGGATTCACGAGGAGCGGGTACTGTTCTGGGCTTTGTAAAAGAAAGAATTAATTATGTTGTTATATATGATGAACGCTCTGCTATGAATTTACAATATGTGGTGAGAGTATAAGCAAAATTAGGGCAGCAGAGTAAACAGACTGAACTGAGTTGTCATGTGGTAGAGGTACTTGTTATGCTGTCGGCACTGTAGTGTGAATTAAGCTTGATGATTATGAAGTGACTTTGTTGTGAAGAGATTTGAACGAGGGGACAAAAACCTAGAACGTTATGGCAGAAAGGAAAAGATAAAAGGGTACAGGTAGAAAAAGCAAGCTGGGGAAGGAGTTTAGTGAGGGAAAAAAACTGAAAGGTACAGAGCACAAACCCTGTTGAAATACTAAATGAAGATAAGTACAGATTATGGTACTGTGGCTGTATATGAATCTGAATGTGAGGCTATGGAGATAAAAGGCAATCAAGGAGAAGGTAATAAAATATTAAATGAATTAGGAATTAGGATTTGCATATACATGTATTTTTCAGGAAATTTTTGAGATGTGGTGAATGTGGAGTGTCAGATGGGCAATAAATAACACCTTTAACTGCAGTTCTCCCTGAGTAGCAGCACAGAATTAGACATATCTAAAATTCTCTTAGACTGTATAGAGCTAAAAAAGATAGCTCTCTGTGTATTGTTGCAAGCAGATTATCCCTTTGTACAACCGTTGCAGTTTTTCTATATTCTACAACTTGAAGGGGAGCCTGAAATATTTTATAGGGCTCAGTATTTTGAATTTAGCTCAGAAATGATTTTCTGAATAATATTGTTTCACAAGAATGGATTAGGAACTAGTCAGCACCTAATAGAGGTGATAGATTTCTTTAAAAGGAGGCTGCAAAGATCATTTGTTAGTTGAATATCCAACTATGGTTTCTGTAGTTTGAATGCTTGCTTTGAAAGAAGATTTGATGATTTCTAACAGCAGTGGACTGCAGAATGTTCCAACAAATTTGTAATAATCATAGGTCATCTGTACAGATTGATCTGACTTATTTATATTTTTCCAGCACCTCTTCTTGTCTGTCAATTGGCCTCTTTCAGAGAAAAATGGTATGCTTTCTTCTCTGCAATTTTCCCAAACAAATGATTCTGTCACATTTATTTTTGGTATTTTTTCTCCAAAATAACCAAAGAGCTTGCTTGTATATGAAACTAAATGGTGCTAATCAGCCTGATTAGACAGCCTGCTATCCAGACCAGTTTGATAGCATGAGATACAAAGGGTACTGTGGTGGAGAAACATCATCATTTGGTCTCCTTCACAGCTGCTACACATGATTATTTAGACAATGCCACAGATGAAAAACCTAACCAGAAACAGATGGGGATTAAATATTTTTAGAAGCACTATTGCAAAGTATTAACAAGAGGAAGAGAAAAAGTTTGCAACTTCGGAGACTAACGAATTTTTAAACCTGCTTGTTAAAGTATATTCAATATTGTTTGTATAAACACCGTAATTCTTTCTTGTGGACAGAAACAGTGTAAAATGCAAATTTTTCAATTCAAGCACAAGCTGCTCTAAAATAGTATTTTAAAGTAATGTACAGACCACAAATGACTCATTTGAAGTTTCTTATACTTTCTGATTGTTTTAATTTTGTATAATTGCCTCATCGTGAAATTGTTTTCTGTGTGAGATGCTAGAAAAACAGAAAACTTGGACTCTCAGATCTAAGAAGGCTTTTTGACAAGCTTGAAATAAATTGACATCCTAAACATCTTCATGATTAGCTTATTAGTTAGGTCTTTTCAGTCATTGCAGTTTTCCTGCAAGAGGAAATGATTCTTCTCCTGTGAATTACAGTGTCAGAAAATGATCAGTTCTGCTTTTCAGCTGTGTTTTTGATAAGGATGTTTTTATGAAGAGAAGAATTAATCCTTTAGTTTTCTAGAATATCAAATTGGCAAGTCTGATAAGGGTAAACGTCTTTTATCTCTTTCTAAAAGCAAGTCAGTGATGTAGAGTTGTCATATGTACTAAGCAGAAAAGCCCTGATTTTCTAGCTCAGGATGAAGAAACCTCACGTATGTCAGTGTTGAATACTGCTCTAGTCCTCTAAGGGCTACTTTCAGTGTCTTAATCTTCCATCCTAGGATTACAATATGGATGCAGATTGAGTTTATCCAAGTCTTAGTTAACGAAATACTATGTCCTATGGGAAGTAAATTGTTACAGTGTGATTTTAGAAAAAAAAATCTCTTATTAAATTGTTTCATAGCTTTTGAACCTATCAAACCCTAACTGAATATAAAATATTTGACAAAGAGAATGTATTATTTTTTGATAGCAAAAGAACTGAAGTCCTCATCCACTTTTAACTCCCAGACGATTTCTGACACTGACTGATGTATTTCTTGTGTTCATGAGCTGTGAGCTAGAATTGCAAAGTACTACACTGTGAACTTTGTAAAGAAAGAGCTGCTTTCACTTTGGCTGAAAGAATTAACTGTAGCTCAGTGATGTCACCAGCCTTTTCACTTCCACAATGAGATTGTTAGTGTATGTAAAAGTGACTACGTTTAGATATAACTTAGAGGACTCAAGTCTGTAAGAAGTTTGTCACTTTCAACTCTTCCTGGTTTCAGTGAGGAGTAAGTTCTGAAAACCTCCAAGTTAGCTATGTTACTTAATTAAGTCTTCAACATTGTTGTGTTTGATAAGTACTACTGTTTAATACTGTTAAGTAAAACCCCTTTATTAATTCTATACCTATATCATTTCTTCTGATCTATTTTGGATTTTTATTTCTCCCAGACAGTTTATTGTTGCTCGTTACATTATCAAAATGTATATTTTTTTTCTACTGTTCTTGGTCACAGGTTAAGAACATATACAGAAGTCATGAATATAAATTACTCATGAATTATTTCTCTGGAACTTCAGATATGTACTGGAGTTGAGGTGAATGTTTTGTTTGTTCCTTTGAAGGTTTGTAACAGTGTAACAAGTATATTGTAAAACTGTACTTGCAGAAATGGCAAAAAAAAGAAAAGAAAAAGGCTTCATTAATTTCAGTCATTATGGCATTTCCTGGTTTCTGAGTGGTTAACCACAGTTGAGATATGTTAAATAATATTAAAATGTTAATTTTTCTCAGTGTTTGTTGGCATGGATTTTCTTAAGGGTTTTCAGTTGCGCAGGGTAAATTTACCATTGTATCTCAGGTGTTGAATTCTCTTTTATTTTGCATTTTGAGTGTAATTTGTACAATGCAGTTGTTATTAGTTACTATTGTTTTACAGTAGGGATTAAGTTCCACAATTAAAAGCTTAAAAACCTCTTGAGGCAGAAGTCTGCAAAAACATGATTAAAGACAACTCATTTTCCAGAAAGGTTCATACGCTAAAATCAAGATACCACTGTGGATAAGCAAGCAACAGGAAAGAACAAGAGCAGGAAAATGCCTGAAACCACATAAGAACATGGTTAATTGTTATGTTCTAAACCGGAAGGAGCTATAAATGCCATTCTTGGTGTAAGTGAATAGAAGTTATTCAATTGGCAGGGCTTCATTTGCACAGAAAAGAAGATATAACTGTATATTCTAAAATTGACTTTAGTACTATATCCTCTTTCACAGTAATGAATGTCACCTATTATCTTTGGTACCTCATTTGAGAGCATTGATGATGTTTTAAAGTAAAAGTAGGGGCAAAGGGGAAAAGCCCTGTAGCCCAGTGTGCTTTACGTTAAGGTACCAAATGTGAGCTGTATCTGCACGATTGAATGCACGTGAGATTTGTTTGTGAAGTAATCATTTATTATGCAAACACTAGGACTTATTTATATCAAATTTTATTAAATATGTACATGTTATTACTATTTAAAAGAACCAGTATCATTCTCAGATCTGCAAACTTCTCTCTAGCTTTGAGAGCTGCGGCAGAGCCTGTATTAATGCTAGTTTGAAAGCTGTAAGCTAA
>JANHGO010006351.1:0-21513 GCA_024606505.1 Aquila spilogaster
GCAGGAGCGGCAGCGGGGAGCCGCCGGGGGCTGCCCCCACACACCCGTCCCCCTGCGCCCCTCGGGGGAGAGGAGGTCGAGGAGTCGGGGATGGAGGAGTGAAGGGGAAGCTAGGAAGAAGTGGCGGGGGGAAAGGTGTCATTTTAGTGTTTGTCTGTTTCCCACTAGCTGAATCAGTAAGTAAGTATTATTTTAATTTGCCATAAATTAAAAGTTCACTATCCCCAAATCAAGCTTGTTTCAGCTGTGATGGTAGTTGGTGATACCCTTGTCTTCATCCAGACCCATGAGCTTTCTCGTTCCTGTTCTTCCTATTTTCTGCCCTCATCCCACTGAGGTGGGGAGTGAGCAAGCAGCTGGGTGGGGGTTTTGCTGTTGGCAAAAGGCAAACCCACCACACAGGCAGGGGATGACTTGGAGAACTCAGATTGATGGCAGTCCAGAAATACACAAATACAGAAATATACCAAACATGAAGGAGGACCATTGAAACAAATGAACAATGTTTGCAAGGGAACAAATGGATAAAAGTAGAACTGATAAATACATTTACATTACAAATTTGAAGGGGGTGATTTTTAATCCACAAATCTGAAAATCTCTTCTTCTGTGAACAGAGTGGGCAAAAATATGAAAACCAGCTAGGACAACAGAACAATTTGAAACAAAAAAAAGCCAAGCAAGGTCAATTCATCACCTGGCTTGTATGTCAGTGAGTATCTGTAGTAGCAGTCGACAGTTCCTGTGACATGTGAAGTCTCCTTTTTTTAATAAGTGAGAGAAGTATTTAATCCAAAGAGAAAATCCTAGGATATTTGAGATATGATTGAAGGGATCAGAATATTAATTTAATATCTGAAGTAATTTCTGGACAAACAGTGAAGATTTAATCCCTAAAGGAATGTTTTCTGAGAGCTCCTTCCAGTGGGATTGAGACTGCGATTTTTATTCAAGCCTATAAGCAATACAGTACATTATAAATAACATCAGGACCAAAGTTCTTTACCAGAATTCATCCTGAGAATGAAGGAGCCCCCAATGAACACGTTGTATAATAGGACCAGTTTAACAGCAACAAAGTAAGTCTAGAGTTACACCAATAATGTGTACTCTGCACATCTATTAAAGGCATAACTGAAGACATTGTTGTGGCTGCACATTCAATAACACGTAAGTCCATCAGTGCATTTCTCCTTGCTTCCAGATGACAGCATGTTTCAGTTGTAGAGGGGATCTTGGATCATCATTCAGAATCCACTCTACTGAGACCAACTACAGCCTCCTAAGTGCTTTTTGGAGTCCATTGCTTTGTTCAAAAACTACTTCAAAGCTAAAGAAATGTCCCTTTTGAAGAAAGACATTTGCTTCAAAAATTTTGTGTGTCATACTACAGCCAGTTATTGAGACAGGGTGGAGAACACTACCATCAATTCCCAGCTCAAGCAAAGACTGTCTTCTAGGAGGCTGAGCAAATCCATTAGTCCCTTTTCTCCAGCAGAAGTGAAAATGTAAATCCTTATACCTGTAAAGTAGAGACAAAACATTTCCTCGTCACAGAGGAACGTGCCATGATTACATAACATGACTAAAATGCTAAGTGCTAAAGTGATTAGGGTCCCAGATATTTAAAGAAAAAAATCTCATTTTCTTAGAAGGTTTTCAGATAGAAGAACAAAGCTCCAGCAAATCGAATGTGGAAAATAATCCTGCACTGTCTCTACTCTCCAGCAAGCTAGATGAATTTATTTATCTTTCACAACACTAATTTCTATGGCTCTCTGCTGGAAAGCTGCTAGAGCTATAGGTGAACAGAAAATGATTCCGCTACTCGGAAGGAACAGAGTATCTGGGAATAGGAAAATTTTCTATGTAGGAGGTTTGCCAGCAATTTCAATAAATTAAACTCTAAAAGATAATACCGTGAAATAAACGAGTCCTCTTTAATTAAAAACTCCATTTAAAAAAGTATGTATATACATTTAGCTTTATAAAATAAACACAGAAGAGCTGCTAAGAAGGCTCAGAGTTGCTAAAACTCTGGAATAAGCTAGTTTTAAAAATTAGATTTCTAAATGAAATTTAGAGCTTAATGGGGTCACAACTGTCTTGACTAGTCTTAGTCCAAATATGCGCAAAAGAGATACACCATTTTTGGAAACTACAAGAAAACCATTGATACAAATTAATTATTTGTCTTCCCTTTGGGTTGCAAAAAGAAGTGAGACTGTTTTAAGAATCAACTGGGAGTTCAGGAAGTAATTTACAGAAGCACAGCCTTTTCAGGATTCAGATGTGTTTAAATTAAATCTCTGGGCCTTGTATAGCCAAAGGGGAGAAAGAGAGACTTGCAAGGTAATGTTCAGAGCACCTAAGGTAGTATCTTGCTCATGTGCCACTTTCCACTGGACCCTGTCTGCATCCATGGACTACAAAGGGAATATCTGGAACCCAATATCATAATTTACAGTCCTAAAATAGCTAAAGAAAGTGAGGCAAAACAAAGATCAAGTGTCTTGTTCAAACTGTCATCAGCAATTTCTTGCATTATTGCCAGAGCATTTTTGCATAGCTAGCATCATGTCTTCTGGGAGAGGGAAAGGCCTTTAATAAAGTCCATTGGATTTTTGGATGACTAGTAATTTAAATACGTTCATTTTTTTTCTCCCCTTGAGCTTTAATCCTCCTTCTTTGGCATTTTATTTTCTCTGCCCAGTGGAACCAGGTGGGGATGTATTACTGAAATGTTTATAGTTTCCTCCAGAAGAAAAGTAGAGTTAATGTAGTAGACATATTTCAAAATCTTCCACACTGCAACCATTATCATGTGGTGATATCATTTACTAAAGTTGAAAGAAGGTAACAGGGGTGTGTTGCAAGCACTGTGGTGGATGGAGTGGCCCAAGTGCAAGAGTAGGGTGTAGGAGACCTGATTTCTCTGCTTCTGGTCTACGGGAGGACTTTGATGCACAAAGTCAAATGACTTTCTTACTCTCCGTGTAAGCAAATTGAAGTTAAAGATCCTGAGACTCACCTTAAGTCCTTCAAACTCTTTGACAGAGGACCAAATGTTGTCACATTTTACGATATCCTGAAGAGTTACCCACAACTGAAAGATCAGCTTCTGTCTGTAGAAGAATCCCAGGTGGCAAACATTGGGCTCTCATGAATAACTTTTCATTGTATGTCTGTCTTTAACAAAGGAATAAGCAGCTTGAGTGAACAAGCTGTTTCCAAGAAAATTAATAGAACTGCTCCTCCAACTAATACACTACTCATCTTGGTAAAAATCAGGCATTCAGGATTAAAACCTAAATTATTCTTTACATTTAATTTTGAATTTTTAAATGGTAACTTTCCAGGTCTTCTACCTGTTTCCACTATGTTTTTATACTCTCTGGTAATAAATACATTAATTTTTCTATGCCCTTACATAAATGCTGATATTGTTGAGGTGTTAAGGAACATCTTCATGGAAACCTGTGTACTCACATTTATACTTTAAACACCTCCAAACATGCTAAAATCAGGGACCTGAGGTCCCTATCATAAACTGTGGAGGGAAAGAATGGCATTTTAACATGGAACTGAGAACATATCAGTTAGATGCTTGAAAAGGTGAACTGACTTCAAGCAGCAGTAACACACAGGGCTGCCAAATGCAGAGTATGTGTTTAGAGACTCGTCGGCTAGCATCGCTTCCATGTGATAGCATTGTCCCCACAAAGTTCATATGCTCCACAGTATGGTCTGAGGTTCTCAGGCCAAATTAACACATGCCTTGACTCCACCATAAGGATCCTGTCAGTGGATCCCATCTGCTAACAGCACACTTCAGAATAGAGGGCAGCTTGTTTCTAACAAGGATGTATTTTCTTCTGAAGCACAGAGCCTTTGTTCCCCACAAAAACTCAGAACAAGGAAGGACTGAACGTTCGGACTGAACTTCCCTCTTCATCAGGTAAATCTCTCAGTGAATCTTTACATTGGTGCTGGCACTGTCAATGTTAATACTATGCCTGCTTCATGGCTGAATGGAGGGTGCTAGACTACGTGGAAGCCAGTTTAGCAAATATATACAGGGCTAACTGATGCTCCAGGGAGCAATTTCAACTTTGCAAAAAGGTACTCTCAGACGTAAAGCAATCATCGTCTTGAACCCCCTTGCCCCCTGCAAAACCCAAGCATTCTATTGTCTGTGTAGCAGGCGTTTGAAAAATCTTATTGTTGTAGTCAATAACTGTAACAACGAACAGAATTGCTGCTTGTGGAGTAGGAGGAAAAGAGTTCAAAATGAATGAATACAACTCGTTGGTTGCAGTAATCCTTATGAAAAATCTGCTTTCTAATTCTAGAGAACCTCTAATCCACTAGTAGAGAAGCATATGCTCTATTTTGAGCTGTATGTAATATAATGGATAGCTATAATTACTTCAACAGAATAAGGGACAGTATCAGCCAATATGTACTGTAAGACAGGCAAGTTATTTATTTTGTTAGCAGTTGGAACATACAGCTGCTTATGTTTGTTAGTATTTCACATTCATCATTACATTTATTTGCTTACTTACAAACTGGTATGAAGTGCTACTTCTCTTTCCAGCCAAATAAATTACAAACTGCAGATATCACAAACATTATACAGAAATATGAATTACATGTGAATGGGTTAGAAGGATGAGAGGGAGGGGAGACAGAAAGAGGTAATCACTCTTAAAGATTTAAACCAAATTCTGCTGAGAAAGAGAATCTGAAGGCTTAGAACTCTGTGCTGCATGTTGTGTATACGGTAACGTATCCAGTCAGTTTAATATTTGCCAGGGAAATCACAAAGCCCTCTCAGGCTACAGCAGCATATAATCTCCTTGAATGTTTTCCTGAGCTCCTGACTCCGGAATGCATAGATAAGTGGATCGATGATGGAATTGCACATGATGAGGATGAGGTAGAAGTTAAAGTGGGACATGAAGCACACACAGTAAGGGTTGTAGGGGCAGGAAATGTAGAAAATCAGGTGCAGGAAAAATGGAGCCCAACACACAACAAAAACTCCGATCAGGATGGTGAGAGTGATGGCCCCTTTCATGTTGGCCCCTTGGCGAATAGGGCCAGTCCCTGGAAGAACAGCAATCTTTTTGATATGCATCCGAGCCATCATAAACATGTGGACATAGAGGGATGCCATGAGAATGAGCATAGTAAAGAACATGCTAATAAGGCAGATGATGACAACACTGCTGTCAGAGTAAATGATGAACAAAATGCCTGAGACTGTGCAAGCAGCCCAGATGCATGTGATGATGACCCCTACGCGCTTCACCGTCATGATATTATGGTACTGGAGGGCATAAAAGATAGTAAAGTACCTGTCCACTGCTATTGAGAGAAGACTGCAAATTGATGCAAGCAAGGAACTGCAAATCACTGAGTCAATGACATTGTCAATGTTTATGGTAAAGCTCTGTGCGTCTGTGTCTGTATTGTTTAGCAGCGTGATGACAATAGTTTCTGATCCATTAGATACACTCACTAGCATGTCAGCCACTGCCAAGCTACAGATGAAGAAGTACATGGGTGAATGGAGGTTCTTGTTCTTGGCTATCGCCACAATGACCAAGACGTTCTCCAGCAAGCTGATGATGCCCAGAGTCACAAACACTTCGGGGGATACAAAGAGTTGCTCGTAGCAGCCGCCCGAGGAGTGGCCCTTTGCATTGAGCTCGCTGGCACCTCCGTGCAGTTTGTAGCTGTGGTTCCAGAAATGGAGAGGCTGGAGTGTCCCGTGGTGCTGGGTGAAATTCATCTTATGGAGATCCCCTTTCAGCTTCCTGCTTTTAAAACTCCTGCTCCTTTTGCATTCCTTTGAAAATCTTCATTGGCTTTTCAGCTTGGGAAGAAAAGAAAAATAAGCCAGCACCGAGGCAGGCAGCAGTTCAGAACACTTTGACTGCTGTTACAAAATAAGGTTTCAAACTCAGAAATACTGGTTTACCCTCTCACAGACGCAGTTTCTGATCATCATCACATTTACCTTGGTAATCTATGTCACAGAGTCCCAACGGTCTGTAAGTTTGCATCAGATTCTCCCCTATGGTCAGTTCCTGTTTAGTTCACTGGTATGCTGCAAGGCTTTTTTGTTCCCTTCCATTAAGAGAGGCAAACATAAAATGCCCAAGTGACTGCTGCGGAGCAGAAACTAATTTCAAACTGCAAGCACCAGTCTCGCTGTCAGCCAGTGCATGCTGGCTGCCTGTTTTATGGTGTGTGGAGGAGAAAAATATTCAGGGCACTCTCCGCCTCTGCTTTGCCTTCCAGCCAATGGGGCTCAGGAGCCGCACAAACTCGAGGGGCTGCTGATTCTGAGCATCTCTGAAACATCACACGGCACAGTAGATTCAGATGCAGCACGAGCTACTGGTAGCTACAGGAAAGCAGATGGGCTACCAGAGATTTGCTTCCCTTCTTTAACTTCTCTGAACAGTATTTTAATACTGATTTTTAATTAGCAGTCTCTTACAGAACTGTTCTAGCAATCTGACAGAACTCCTGCAGCTGAACCGCTGGCTTTTTATTTTTCAGACTGTGATTTACTGTGATTTACTCTTGCCCCTTCTGTGGTACAAAGTTGCTCTGCCTTGTATATGCAGCAAAATAGGAAAAGGACAAGGAAGCAAGAGAATACTCATTTCCTCTTGGTTCTCTCTCCCAGATCTCCCTTGCATTGCTAACTTTTCTATGCCATAGTTGTCCATTTGCAAGATGTGTTGTTGCAAGGTTGCATTATACTTTCTAAGCTTTTTATATTTTTTAAGAAATGGAGACCATATAAGGACGAAAAACAGAACAAGGAGCCAAAGTCACAAATGGCTTAATAAATTGTCCTAAAGAAAGTAGTTTTTCCAAGGTAGTAGCCTTCTTTATCATCTTATTTCCAGGAAGGAAAAGCTGATAGAGTTGATTGCAGAAGCCCTGTTGCCATCAGGAATTAGGTTGTTGGGCAGAAAGTTGCAACCTCTAAGAAATGGGGCTCATACAATGGTAATGACACAAAGGCTTCAATAAATCTCCTAAAAGTCCGTCCGGAGGGATGTCCCTGTGCTTAGCTGGCATGAGCTGAAAGTCAGCTTGTGTGCAGTCTGCCAGGGAAAGCCCTTGAAAAGGAGGAAAAGAATGCCAATTGAATATGAAGAGACAGGGACAAAAGGTTTTTTTGCTGTTTCCTCTTCAAGCATTGCATCTGAGGATAGAAAAACAAAGATACTGAACAGAGCCTAAAGTACAGGTGGGTCTTAAAGCTATGGAAGCTATAGGAAAGTCAGTCACTACACCTGAGAGTAATGTTTGCAAGGAAGTTGTTTGTATGAACATTTCCAGTCAACTACCAGGAAGGCTATGGAGGGGCCTGTATCTGATGCAAGATTCTATTTTCTTCAACCCCTCAAACTTTTTTCATCTTCTATGCATTAGTTGTTTTTAAAATGAACAGCTCTAGAGATACAGATATACAGCATGCAAGTGGAAGCACAACTATCTGTATTCAACACCCCAGCACCAAGGTGAAGCATGATTTTACTTTCACGTTTGGATTTGCTATAGATCTATGGTTATAAAGACCTATATCAGAAGAAGAGCCTCAGCCAATTATTTCTGAGCCTTTCCCCAGACAGATTGCTTCATAAAACTGAAACATGAATGTCCAAGACAAACAAAATAACTTGCGGCACAGGAAATCCCACATTTATCAGTTTGGAAAACATCATTCACCAGCAGTATCTTTGCAATGAAAGAATAGCTTGCTGCTGAGAGGGTGAGATTTACTTTCCTATCAAGACATAATGAAAGCCAGGATTCAAAAAGATTTATTATCTGGTTCCTGATCCCTGGGCCAGTATACACTAACTCCTGCCACAGACAGGACTGGCATACCTAACCCTTAAGGACATAGCTACTATGTGATAGCAGTGAGAAAATGTATATAAAGACTGACGTGGGTGAGCAGCATCTCCTCAGACAAGGTATTTTTCTACACCTGCAGCCTGAAATGTGTAATTTTAAAGTTATCCCAGGGAAACAGCCACTCAGCATCCCTTCCTTCATCACCCCCCTCCATGCTGGAAGTGCCCATGGCACAGGAATCTCTCCCCTTCACCTACTTAGGTGGAGCTAGAGCAGGAGAGGCTGTCAAGAATAGAGAGAAGCTATCTCCGGAGGATACTGCCCCTTTTGCTCCAGCTGTCTGTCTGTCTATCCCTCCTTTGGCTCCTCCCTTTCTCTGCACTATCTCTGTTCTCATCCCCATTTATCTTTCCATTTGCTTTCTCTCTTCACTCAGAAGCTAACCAGACAATGCTCCATGCTTGATTTTTCTCTGGACATGGTCATAAAAATGCAACATTGGTTGTAACAAAGGAAAGGACACTTCTCTCTCACCCACGGCCATCACTTACCTAAGGACTTCCACTTATGCTCTGCATTCATGGGGCAGGGTTGTTTTGGTGTGTTAGCCATTCATATTTGTGGGATGAGGGTACATGACTGGAAACAGTAGACTTATGGTAGCTTAGCAACTCAGTTGAAGGACTGAGGTGATGTACCATTAGCCTACTCTGACTAGAAGGCAAAACAAATTACATGAGCAGTTATTTAAAAAAGAGAGGATGTATGTACGTCTAAGTACTTCTACGGTAGAAGATGGATACGTGCCTCTGGCTCCCACTTAACAAAAAACAAACCATATAATGTTAAAATTGTTCAAAGGTTCCTAGCTCTCTCATGCCTGAAAATACGTCAATATTTCAATTTTTTTAGTCATAGATAACAGGAGTATTGCCTAATATACATTGCCTAAACTGTTTCTTAAATTTTAAAACCCAAAGCTGACCTAATATTTCTTTCAAAAGTGGTGGCTGACAAGCTTTACAGCACCATGGCTGCAGAAAACTATAAACTGGTAACAGTGACATACTAATATGAGCTCCAGCTCTTAAGAGAAATAAAACATCAACAGAGATTTGATACCAGCCTCCCCTTTTAACATAATGAGGAATCATATGATAAATATTATTTTGACCTGTTTTTAAAAAGGTCCATTTTAAGACTTCATCCTACACAATTGCCCCATGTCCTATGCTCTGTTTCCAGCTACTCGCTGACACCCACCCTCCAGACAGGGTTACAGCCATCTCCACCTCACAACATTTTGAAGAGCTGAATTATCCTCTGACAGTTGCATTGGAAGGTAAGAAGAAAGCATTCCCTGGAATCAGTAATAAGCAGATAAAATCCTGATAGTGATACAGGAAGACAGGCAGAGACACGAGCAGGCGCTATAGGTCCACTATGGAAGAAAAAGAAAGGTAGAGGGAGTTAGCAGATGTACTCCTTGCTCAAATACACATCTGAGATCTCTTTGAATCCCATGTCCATGTTGCTCAAGCACAGAGGTGACATTTACCACTTCAACAGCTGCCAGTGGAAACAGGAGGGGTTGTGAGAAGGTGGGTAGAAGAAGAAACCAAAGCAGCAGATTATTAACACTTAATCAGTCCCTCAGAGTTGTGCGAATATGCCAGTACTGTGCACAGGGTGCTGTTGTATTTACATGCACAAGCATAATTGAAAGAAGTTTTTGATACATATGCTCAGATCCCATTTTTCAGTGCATTCCAAACCTCAAGTCCACTTCGCAGTAAAAAGACTGTAGTATATTTTAGCATGCTGATTTTGAAATATAAAAGGAGCCAAGCAATTAAACTTTGGAAGCTGCTCTGAGATTTTAGCCTGCATCATATCTCTGTATTACAGCAAAGGCAAATTCCACCTAACACTCAAAAGACTCACCAAAAATGGTTCAAGTAATGCAATGTACTTTTCCATCCTACCCACAGATGTCATTGGAAGAAGCATTTCTTTGATTCTTTCTCGCTCCAGTAAATTATCATATGACCAATATGGAGACACTTGTTTGTTCCTGTATTTGGACTGGTAGGTTTTTTTAAATTGGTCCTTGAATGTATTGTTTTATTTTCCAGCAAGTCTGATACAGTCATGAAGAGACATGTCAGTACAGACCTGACTCATAAACTTCAGATGCTACCCTAGGATATGTAGGAATACAGAGAAGTGGCACTGGTTTTGGATGAAGTAGAGGTGATATCTGTTGCAGATAGCAAAGAAAATCCTCATGGTAGAAGATCACTAGTTCTGCAGTATAGAACTTGAGATGTCTATGTGTTATATTCACAGAAAAAAAAAGTGATTGTAGACCAAATAAATAATTATTCTTTGTGCTTGTACAAACAAGTTCAAAGTAGAATTAATGAATCAGTGAAGGGTCTTAGTCAATCAAGAATAGACTGTGTAGTCAAGCTTCTATTCAGAGTCACAGAAATGTTGGTTGGTTTGGACTTCTGGAAGTCATCTCATCCAGCTTCGGCTTTGAATGTGATTGCCACCAATACTGGATCAGATCAGCTGTGGCTTTGTCTAGCCAAGTCTTGAAAACTTCCAAGAATGGAGATGCCACAGCCTCCCTGGATAATCTGTTCCTGTTCTGCATTGCTTTTCTAGTTAAAAAGTTTTTCCTAATCTGAATCCCCCAAGGCTAGGTTACATGCACTACAGGAGAGGCAGAGGGAGATGGACTGGTAAAGGTTGTTGAAGAGGAGACTAAGGGGTGATCTAATAACAGATGAATCAAATCTAACAGCTAATGAAAGAGAAGGTACAAAGGTTATAGGGCCAAGCGCCTCTTGGTAGTGCCAGGGAATATAACAAGAAGCAGCAGTCACAGATTGTGGTTTGGGTATGTAACCCAAGTTCCTGCCCATCGTGACAGCCCTTTGATGAACCATCTTCAGTTTCTCCATGTCCCTCTTGCATGGCGGGGGTCCAAAGTTGAACACTGTTCCAGGTACAGCCTTACCCATGCCAAGAAGAGGGGGATAACAACCTACTTCAATCTGTCAGCTGTGCTTCTCCTAATGCAGCTGAGTGCCTGCTTTGCCCCATTTGCAATGATAGTGCACTTTTGGCTTATATTCAGGTTGACATTCAACATAACCCATTTGCTGTCCTTTTCAGCAAAGCTGCTACTCAGGCAGTCAGTGCCTGTGGCGTACTGATGCATGGGGCTATTCCACCCCATACAAGGAGCTTTGTACTTCTTGTTCATCTTCATAAATTTTCTGTTGGCCCAATACTCATGTCTCCCAATGTCTCTCTGGATCAAATCTCTGCTGTTTAGTATGTCCACCATTCACCCCCTCAACTTACTACAATCTGCAGATTTGTGGATTGTGCGTTCTGTATTAATATCCCTGTTAGTGATGGAGATATGAAACAAGCATTCCCAGTAAAGACACCAATGTACTCTATTTGTTCCCAGCTATCAGCTGGACTGTTGCCCACTGTTCAGTACATTGATCTCTTCCTTTTGAGACCATCAGTCCGAGCAGTTTTCAACCCACCTGTGACATGCAAATGAAACACTGGTCAGTGGAAAACTGGCCTAATACATTTTCATCTAGCCCTTTATTTTGGAGTGCTGAATGCCTTGTAATCTTCGGAATTTATTTTTAACCTTTCTCACTTGAGGTGAAAGCAGTTTTTAAGTCAAGAAGCTTCAGTGTTGAGAGCAGGAGTCTGTTGCTTGCCTCTTTTCCTCATGTCTGTTAGAAGCAGGAGAACTCTTTAGCCAATCTGGCCACTGAAAAGCACAGAAATGTATATTCTGCTGGCAAATGATACATTTGCACTTACTTGAAGGTTCTGTAAATGTGCAGAAGTGGAATGTTTTCCATTAAAATGGTATGAGGAGCGCAAAGGCTTTAAGCACTTAACTGTTTAAATCTGATCTCATTTCTATTTTAGGCAATTGCTGTTGTGATTATGGAGATCGTTAATTCGCAGTCAATGCAGCAATCAGTGTCCCTGTCCTAGTCTTTTCACCACCATTCCATCCATCCCATATAATAAATTTTCTTTTACTTGCTTGTAGATTTAGGTGCTTGTTCAGACTCATCTGAAGCACTTTGTTCAAATGACTCCACAATCACCTTAGTGTTGATATCCCTCTCCAAATAACTCTCCAAAAGACATACAGCAGCATGAAGGATTAAGTACAAATTAAGCATCACCATTCATCCGGATCAGCTAACCAAAAAACAATAATCCTGAATTTGTGACTTCCTCAGTTTGTTCTATGCCATAAAATAAGCTGTTAACTTGGCCTTCTCCATTGTTCATGACCTTTGTATATAAATACAGCAAAGGAAATAATTCTAACAACTACATGCTCTTCTTCACTACCTATACGCTTCTGAACAGAACAGTTTTCAGCACTACCCTTGCTTCTCTCTAGATCATGAGATCATTTTATATTAGGAAGTTTAGAACAATCTTAACTTTTCCAGTTTATCATATTCAGTTTTCTGCCATAATGATATTCAGTGTTTTTCTGTGTGAGAGTTGCAGTAGCATTTTATTCTAGCAGAAAAACGATCTAGTCAGTCCAGCTGTCTAACCATGAAAGCTTGAAAAATGGTGTGTCTCATTATAATGGAATGAGAAGTAGAGAACCAAGGCAGAAAAATTGACAGATCATCATTTAGTGACAGCCCAAGGTTGCATTGTGACAAAAAAGCAGCTGTTTTGGATGACGTCAAGCCACTTCAATTCAGTTTTTCAGAAAAGTCCTCAGAGTGGCGGTATAACCTACAGTTAATGTGAGATGGAAAGTTACTAACTAGCTTGAACTTTCTCTTCCAGTCCGCTCGCTTCTGAGGTTGATTGTTGTTATTCCAATAGAAAAGTCATACGGCCGCTTCTTCAACTCATACTGTAAAGTGACTGGTGCTATACGTGCAAAAAGATTATCAGGTTTGAAATACATTGATTAGGAGCCTCCGTAAATCAGGATTTTTTACTGTCTGAATTAAGGAAGATACCAGCAGCTGTGGTCAGGGCCCTGTCTCCAGCATGTGCGCCATCCTGTAGTGCTGGATGGCACATGACCTTAAAGGCTTATGCTTGCAGAGTTTGGGGGGCTAAAACACTTTGGTGATGCAGGTGGGGGGGCAATGACATGCAGTTAGATCTGAACATGTCTGATAAAATAAGAGGGAACATTAATCCTACAGAAACCATAGTTTGATAGAAACTTGATGCAGAAAAAATATATTAAGGAAGTACAGTCAATTAATTCCAAAAAACTCCAAACAACCTACCACTCAGTTTTGTAAATTTACACTCCCAATGGTTTACAGTTACGGGACCTATGTTTGCATCCACCTGGTTTGTGTTTAATTTCTATGGTTATAAGAATGCCAGCCTTTACTTGCATACCAAATTCTGTGTATTGTTTCACTTATACCTTAATTCTCTGATTATGTATTTTGTGCATATGACAGGTTCACAAATTACTAGACTATTGCTGTTACCATGACATCATTTCTTCAGTACCTTTAGAGAGAGAGTTGTGTGCTTAGTAGCCACAGTGCAAGATGCATAATGTTTGTCTGGAGGGGCTTACATATATACAGTTACTGAAAACCAGGTTATTTTAACCCTTCCTGAATGTTCTGCACATACACACACACAGACACACACACATATATATAAACACTTACTTCTGTGTCAGTTCCATATGGTGCAGTCATATTCTGTATTGCCCTGTGCTCTCCCATGTAATTCCATGTACAGGAGGTAGGAACTACTCCTCAAGAAAGCCCAAAGCAGCTTGAGCTCTGTTAACAGAGGTAGCCTCCAGTTGTGTGGCTGCATAGTGGACTTTCATGACTTCCATCCATTATGATAGCTCCTCAAAGCACTCTGGTTTTTAGCAGAGACAAATCCTGGATAGACTCTGCCAGTTCAGCAGGGAGTGCTTAACCTCCTTGTGAATTGTTTTCCTCCATAGGAATGAAATTATTTGAAAACAACTAGAAATTCTGGAGTCACAATCTGGTATAAGACATAAAGTAGAGGCACTGAGTCATATGACAAGTGAGTGAGTTGGCCAGCAGCGGTCTCAGGATAAGACTGTAGATTAAAGGACAAACCTGAGAGTGCTGTCTTGAGGTAAGCACATCTTCACTGACACGCAATCCAAAATTGTCGCTGTTTTCTCTAAGAACTGGGCACAGAAAGGGAAAATACAAAATGTCTAGACTTTTGAAGAGCTGTAATGCGTCTGCAGTGATTTGGTGTCTTGGAAATGTCTTTACATCAGTCATCAACATATGGTGACAAGAATACCCCATTTCATCTTGTGACAACTGCTGCAACTGCTGGTACTCTTTTGAAGATCGCTGGTACTCTTTTGAAGATCTCTGGTACTTTAAAAAGTCTGAATTAGAAGACTGTATTGATAGTGAAGCTGACCCACTGGAAAGCAGAAATAGTTTATTTGCAAAGTTCTTACAGAAAAAGTCGTCTTAGAAAATTCGGGGGCATGAATCAATTCCTTTTTTGAATAGCAGGGATGGTCTGTGTTAGGTCATTACTCAGAACTTCTAGTCCTCACTGAAGGGTCATTTTCATTAAACTCAGGAAGAGTCTCCCTTCTTTTCTTTTCAGGATGAGGAAGTATGAACTATAAATCCTTTTCCTCTCTACTGCTGGAGTGCAGATTTTATGGCTGCCTGTGACAGAGGCTGATAATTTTCTGTCTAGCAGACTTTCATGAAAAGGAAAGGGTGAATGGGTATATGAGAGCAGTGCAATAAATTAAATGGAGTAGCTCTTGCGTTTATGGTGTTCAAAACTCCGTATTCTAAAGTTGTTAGAAAAAGAACAGGAGGGAGAGAAGGTAGCCATGGTAGAAGAGTAACATGTGAATCACATTGTCATAACATGGTGCAGAGCAGGATGGCTGAGAAATCAACCTGGGCTAGAAGATGATTTTTCTTCAACAGAATAGATAGCACCAGTCTAAATCCTGAAAGTGAATTAAAGATTGGTAAGCGCTCAGAGGCAGTCTTTTGTCTAGAGAACTGTGGGTGAAAGTACAGTGTCTTTGAGAAGTGACCAAGAAAATCCCCAGAGGCCTCAAGTTACACCTGAAATCCTTTAACATATTAGTAATATTTAATGTCTTTGTACTGAAAAGAAAGATTTTTTTTGAAGCTAAATGTTTAATTGAGAGATTAGAGGGTCAGTTGAAACCTTTGAGAATTAAACAGGAATGACCACAGTACTGGATGCTGTGTCCAAACAAACACTGCATTGTTGGTTTTTTTTCTTTGGTTTTGGTCTTGGAATTTATAGGTGGAAGGGAGACAAATGAATTTAGGCCATCCAAGAGCTTATACTGGAAACAGGTGAAGACCTTCTAGTTATATAGGGAAAAAAATCTGTAAAATGAAAAGGAAAACCCAGGGATATCTTTGCTTGTCTATGAGATCCAGTTTGCTTAGACTTTTCATAGACAGCTGTTGTAAGCAGGGAAGAAGCGATTAGAACAGTAGGAAGATTTCTACACTCCTTGCTGGAGCCAATACTTTCTGGGAGAACAGGGTATAAGAAAGTACCAAAGGATGCTGACATGCCTTATGGCAGAATCTTTGATGAGAAAGGGAGTCTCCACAGCCATGTAAACTAGGATGTCAAACGGCTTGTGGGCAGGCTCATTCAGTTAGCCCCCTACTCCAGAGTGGATTTTACTGTGACACTGTGTGAGAAACAGAGATGAGATTTCTTCCTCACATAATGATGTGCAAGAACGAGGTAGAGAGAACTGTAAACATGGGATGTAAAGGAAACGAAGACAATTTAAATGCATGTTACTTTTCCTTTCCAGTAAAGGAAAACAGAAAACAAGCTAAAATCCCTCCAGGGACTATTAGCCTGAACAAATATATGCTGATAAGCCAGAGTGCTATACCTTAAGATACTGTGCATTGCTGCAGATAACTAAAAAGTATCAAAATAAAGAAAATGAAAAGACTACAGAAATTAGTTAGGTAAAGAACATCAGAGAAAAATGAAAAAACTTGTAAAAAAAAACCCAAACAACCAAAGTGATTTTTCATCACCCTGGGAAGCTTTTAAAAGCTTACTCAGAATTAACATGGTAGATAACTACATCCTGGGGAGAACTGTCTGATCTAGATTTCTTTTTGAGAAAGGCAAAAATTTCCAACAATTATCGCTGCTAATATTAAATAGAACTTCCTTGGTGTCTTATTTTAAGAACTCTGAGTGTTTTTTCTGATTGTCTTCAAGCTCAGTCAGATACACTAAGTAAATGCAGATCACATGTTATGTGTTTTCCTAAAAAATGCTGTTTCATCCTACTTTCTTTAATAAATGAAATTCAGAACTCCTTTGAAAGAAATCAAACAAGCAACTTTTTTCTCTGCCTATGAGGAGGTTTTCTTTGTAATTTTAGAAAATGCTTATCAAACCAGGAGGAGAATAGTAAAATACAGTTACAGGAGTGAACTAGATTATTTGTGTCACTAAACCTATATGAATTATCACATACTTAGTGACAGACTAATTCAGTTACAAGCAGAACTCCACATCATGGCCAAAAGTAGTGAGAAAGAGAAAGTTGCAACACTCACCTAAAACAGGTCATGGTTTCCTTAAGACAACTCTTCAACAAAATGGAGTAACTCTGCTTACTTTAGATTATAAAGAGACATTCTTGTAGCTGGTAGAGCAGCTAAAATCCTCTGTCAAACCCACAGAGGATTTGAGAATCAAGGAAAATCAGACAGGGAAGTAAAGCAGCGCTAGCTTCAGCTGAGAAGCTACTGATGGGAAGGGCACAACCTTCCCCTCAAGTTTTACAGGTGTAGTTATGTGTGTGGCTCTCATCTGTTGGGAAGAGTAAGCACTGCTAAGTCCTAGGAGACTTTTATTTTAAAATAGCTCTTACAATATCTGTCTATATGGGTAACTAGTAGCATGAATAGGATTTTCTGCAATGAAGTGTAGCAAGCTCTTTGTGAGGGCCATCAGCTTCTTTTCCACCTCACCGAGTACAAAGTCCACACAAATGACAGTTAGCAAGGTCATTAAAATTCAGGCAAGTGATTTTTGCATTAAAATAATTCAAATCACTCTGATCCAGAAGAGAGTAGTTTTCTGTGCTAGGGTCATGGAAGACATGTAATTACATTCCAATTAATTTAAAGGACAGAAGAGAAATAAGGATGAAGTATTATAGGTCTATTTATACTATCAGATATGAGGATGTGCTCCCAGTGCTTGCTATATGAAAATATCTAAGTATTTTATATTAAGCAAACAAGCAATTTAAAAGCCAGTTCTGTTGAATAGCAGAAATTCTTCTCATTTGAAAAAAAGATACTATTTTCTTTACATTTGCCCTACCTCCTCAGAGATAATTTTCCATACATTGGGGCACAAAATTAATGAAACTAGCAAGTTGAAACCTTTCTAATGCCTTAGAAACTCAGTGGCATGAAGGGCAATTTTGTTTAAAGGCAGGTGATTTCCAAACAGTCTATTGCTGTCTGCAGAGCAAGTATCTGCAGAATTAGTGGTCCATTACTTTTAATCACTGAATTTGATATCAAGTGTTTTATATATTTATGTGAAGGAACCAAATGAGCATGGGACCCCATTGTCCTAGACACTGTGCAAAATACAATCTATCTCTTCTCAGAGAATAATTGACATCTCAGAGTGGATTGCTTTTTACACAGGAAAGTAATCCTGGCCTGGCCTCTACAATCTCCACCTAAACTACAAATTTATACAGCACCTGATCTCACAAAATACTCAATATGGTGCGGTTCTCACTATTACCATTAATTCAGAGCACTTCCCAGGACTAGAGACCAACTTGAATCAAAATTCTAAAAGACAAGCCATTTAAAGAAAAGGTCAAACTTCATAGGCAGCTTAACTCCGTATTGTCTTTTATTAGCTCCATCACATGGCATTTTCTATCCAAAACAGGGCTTCCAAGCCAACACTGCAGATGTTAACGGCCGATACAATTAATAAGCTACATTTTGGAACAAGTTTCTTGAAAAAAATGACATGTACTTTTAGAAAGCTACCAAACTCCTATGAATATTCTAGTCTAACTCAGGGCTTTTTATCGATTTCTTTTCATGCTTACTAGCCTAAGGGCGTGTCCCCTTTTCTGCATTTGTATGGTAAGTTTCTTATCTTCAGTGGGGGTTATTGTGCAGACTGCTTCTTTGAATTCAGACAGTAAATACACTTTACCTTTTTCATGTCTGAATTTTATTCATTTACTATTTTGAAATGAAATAAAGTGGTGAGCAGACTTACTACCTTATGGCTGGATAGAGACATCAGCATTTCTCACTCTCCCATTGCTACATTAGTGCAAGAGTGTACATTCTCCTCTTAAGTTATTTCATACACAGTAGGGATCATAATTTTGTCTGCCACTGCCTAGGTTTACCGCTCAGGCAGAGATGCTTTGTGGAACCTGTTAGAAGTTTTACTTTTATACCTTCATTTGAACCAGCTCATTTTCTGAAATACCAATTCAGTTCCCTAAGTTCTTCTCAAGCTCTTGGCAAGCTTATTCTAAGAAATGTAAATTAAAAAAAAGAGTATAAAAGTTTATTTGTATTTAATTATCAACATTAATGCTCTGAAACTCTTTAACTATGTCATTTTTAGAAATGCAGTGTCTTCTGTTGGATATATTGCTAAAGCTCACCTGGTATACAGCAAATACATTGTAAATGTATGAACATTTAGTCATTCCTCAGCTATGGAAGCTCTCTTGAAATTAATGGCAAAATTTTTACTAATTCATTAAAAACCTGCCTTTAGTATTCTATCTTTAGTAGTTACAAATCAATTATCCAAAGTCTGCCTTTGACTGCCATCTTTCATTTAAGCTAGGACATACAAAACAAAAAAGAGAAAGTAAACTCTGAAATGTATGTTCCTATTCAATTTTCCAAACAGCTGACAAACCTCACCTATTCAATTCATGCTTAGTGAAAAAGACTATCATTATTCCCTTTTTTGTAAAAGCATTAATTTACAGTGAACATGGCAAACTTTTGCCAGATGTAGCATTGCAGTCTTCAAAGCAACACAGAATAAATGGGCTGAAATTATGTGTCCCAAGAAACTATTCAAGACTGAGAAAGCCTAACTTTATATAAATACTGTGTGATTGCTGGTTTGGGACAAACACACAAAATTCAACTAATGTGCAAATTATTCCTTTCGAACCAGAAATTCAGAGCAGTACACTCTATGATATTTAATCTCTTGGCATAAAGCTGGAATTGTGCACATGAAATAGAAGCTTTGTGTTAAGTTTAGCTTCTGTCTCTCAAGGTAAGAGTGTTCTTAACTTATTCCTGAACTGATTTAATATCATTCTTTATAAGCTCTTCTACTGCAAATTCAGATAATATGGAAAAGTATATGAAATTATTCAGGAAGGATGAATATTATTCCATAAAATACTTTATTCACTGAAAAATGTTATCTCAAATTGGCCAAAATTGTCCAGTCAAAAATATTTTGTAGCAAAAAAATGCATTTAAATATATTTTCATTTCCCACTTCAAAATTTTCACATTAAAATTTAGCAATTTTATTCTAAAAGAGCAAATGAAATTAAAAACCAAAAGGTTTCTTCTTCTTCACTTGCAGTGTTTAGGCAAATCCTGATTCTTGTTTTCTGCCCTGAAGTTCCTGCTCAGCCAAAACAACCATCAAAACCCTGTACTTATTCATTGTATTACTTTGAGCTGATCAAGAAAAAGGGTGAAGAGTAGTATAATGTACCTGCATGTCGGTATTTCTTTCACTTGCATGTTTGAGTGTGCAAAATATACATCTAGGGGCATTCAGCAGAAATTTATGAAGTGGGCCATATCAGCTAACCCAGACGGCATCTCTGAAAGGAGGGAAGCTAATCTGCTGTGGTTGTGCTTCACTAGACAGTGGCAGGAGACCCATGGACCAGGGCATGGCATCTGTAACACCAACTAAAGCAACAAGCTGTGCATACAGCAACAGAGAGATCCCACGTTTTTTGCTGCGTGTACACTCACATGCTGAATGCACTGAATGCTCTCTTTTTCGTTTTTAAAGTACATGAATTCCAATGACAGAATAGCTTGTTATGGCTCAGGAAAGAGAGTTAGATAATGAGCTATTCAGTCTCAAAATTCATTCCTGAACAAAATCACCAGTGTTTTTTTCAGGATTAAGGTGTTTCTCTGCTAAATGCCACCACGGACAAATACATATTCCCATCCCAGGAATGGATGTAGAGTACGGGGCGGTGGCGGGGGACGGGGGGGACAAAAAAAGTCAAATGCATTAGCCCCACAACAAAAAGATTTTCTAATAGTCAAACATGGCCATTATTGTCAGACTGTGTCTTTTACTGGAAAGCAGGTGCCAGTATGGACCTTCCCTCCCAGTGTGAGGGTGCAATCTAGCATAGCCGGCTTTCTCAATAAGATGACTGTCACCTCTCTGCCCCAGATCTGCAGTGTGTAGCCCCTGGAGCACAGGACCCATTACCCTAGCGATAGCAATAAAGAGCTGTAGAAGAATTTGGCTATCACCTTGCCCTCACAGTCAGTTTACTTCTCCATCTGGATCCTATGGTTTCCCTCTCTGCGTGCACCTACCATGACCTCTTAGGATGTGGAAAAAAATACCTCTGATGCCTTTTTGCCAGAGGCAGTGCATGCAAACAAGGTGTAGACTTCAGGTATTCTTTTTGTTTACTATAGGTTGACTTACTTTAAAAAGCAGACTATGTGATTATATCCCACTGCAAGATTTTCTTTAAAACTGCTAACACAGAATCTCTGATAAAGGTATTTTGTATAACACCATGAGCTAGGCTGCATGTCACAAAAGCTTCCAGCAGAAGTTGATTCTTAAGTGATAATTAACAATAATCTCATGAAGGCTCAGCCATCAAGTTCAAATGCAGTTGTTGCACAGAAAACATTGCCTGGCAGTATTCAGTCATCGCTGTGAAGGTGCATTCATGCAAATTGTCCTAGCTGTTCATGGGCTGGGGCAAGTGGTTAGGAAGAAAACCAAAACAGTCACTAGATTTTTAAGTGCTTGAGGGGAAATTAATCCATGACCAGAAAATTCAAGATTTCTTTGGACCTGTCTCTGAATATCAAATACTGATCACCATCGATGTAGAGCTGTTGCACTAAGCAGCCTTAGATCATAGAATCATAGAATATCTCAAGTTGGAAAGGACCCATAAGAATCATCAAGTCCAACTCCCTGCTCCGTGGAGAACTACCTAAAACTAAACCATTAAGAGCATCGTCCAGACAATCCTTGAACTCTGACAGGCTTGGTGCCATGACCACTTCCCTGGGGAGCCTGTTCCAGTGACCAACCACCCGCTCAGTGAAGAACCTCTTCCTAATGTCTGACCTGAACTTCCCCTGAGGCAGTTTCATTCCAATTCCTCGTGTCCTGTCGCTGGTCACCAGAGAGAGGAGATCAGCAGCTCCCCCTCCGCTGCCCCCCTTGAGGAAGCTGTAGGCT
>JANHGO010006352.1:0-21511 GCA_024606505.1 Aquila spilogaster
ATGATTCTATGATTCTATGATTCTATGATTCTATGATTCTATGATTCTATGATTCTATGATTCTATGATTCTATGATATGCATGGCATGAACTTGAAATATGCATAGAAAGAGAATTAACAGCATATTACAGCTATTAGTTGCGCCAAAAGAGCACTGACTCCAACAACAGGCATGGCCACAAGGATGCAAACTCAAAGTGGTTTTCTTTTGTCCAGGAGCACAGGTAAAAATTATAGAACTGTAAGTTTTGGGCTGTGACACATGCACAAAAAATATTTAGTAAGTAAGTACGTAAAACTAGTGGTTTTAGACATCCCAGCTGATGTAGTTTCCTGCCTACTTTTATTTATGCTATTTGTTATATCAGTCTCCTTGGTAAAGAACTAATGGAAGGTCCCTTCCCCAACCTAATTAGGGAAAACTAGGTCTTCACATCTGCTGCCTGAGCATGACTCAGATTTGTAGGCATCCTGTTAAGACCCACAGTAGCGACATTGTTTTAAAGCACCATCCATCCAAGACTGAAACTTACCTCAGCAATAACATCCCTGAGGAGGGACAGTGATTTGATTTCTTTCTGCTGTTGCCTGATTGGAGCAAAACAGATTATTAGCTCTCACAAAATTACTGCTTTCCCAACACTGCCACTGCTCTGGGTAGAAAGTAATACCTTAAAAATGTATTGGTTAATAAATCATCATCACATTTTAATATTAATCGTCCCTTTGAAACTGATTCTCTCCAAATATCACAGTTAGTGGCTGCTTTGCTAACATGTTAATGGGTCATTAACTAAAACCAGTCATTAGCTACTGTTGCTACAGTTTCCATAAGGATTTATTAAGGCAACTTCATGTATTATTAAAAAGAAAGTTTGTGGTTTTAATGTTCTTAAACTTTGTCTGCCTCAGGCTTCCACTGATATTGCTTCAAAGGTGGAAACATTTGCCAACACATAATTGCATCTCTCAGTTCTATTCCTTAAAATAAAATTTCTTGCTCTTAAAATTCCCTTTTTCCACATTCTCCTTTTTTCGATGAGAAAGCAGCTGTGTATAAAAATGTGAATGTGTGAAAGTACCCTTATATTTTATTTAAAAATATAGGTTTTTTAGATTGTATAGCTATTAAAGCAAAAGGAGGTGGGCCTGGCATACCTGAAAAGACCAAATTATAAAGCTAAGCCTCTGACTATGATTAAAATTACTAAGAGGAAATTTTTCAGCACACAACTACTTACTAAACAATGAATCTCATTGCCACTGGAAGTCAATAGGGCTAAGATCAAACCAAGATTCACCATTTAGTTCAAACTTTATACGTATTTCAGAAATCCTAAGCCTCATATTCTGATAACTGAAGATAGTCTTAAACTCTAGAACATGAGGCTTAGAATTGCCTTCATGACTTCCTGAAGTAATTAATTCCAAAGTCTGAATAAAATCTGTCATTATTAGAAGTCAGGATGGTATGCTGAACCCTATACAATTCTTGCACCTTTTTCAGGTTAACGAATCAGGTGAAGCTAAAGTCAATCCTGTACAAGAAGGCTTACACTCCGTTACATTCCTATATTTTCATGTCTTCATCTCTTTGTCTTCATCTCTTTTATCTTTTTTTGCTTTCTTTCTTCCTTTTTTTAATGTAGAGATATCAGAAAGCAAGAGTTTCTTACCTACACTTCATCACATTCTCAGTGTCCTACCAATAATTTAAAATATGCCCCTGCAAACAAATATATCCCCGAGAACAGTTTCCAAATTGTGACATTGAGGCAAAAAGGAAACATTTTCCCTCCATCGTGTAAAATCTGACACAAGACCACAATCAGCTTTGTGTCATCTTATTCCATGTCCTTGAGTACGAATCCTTTGACTTAATCGGGCTTCTGCTAAAAGGTGCAAAGGTGTGGTAAAGAAAGGGAAGGGACAAGAGTCTGTTTCATGTAAGTACGCTGCAAAAGTTGAGCTTCTGGAGCCACAGTTCACTTTTCGAAGAATTTCACTGCAAGATACCATTGCGGGATATTGCTGTATCGCACTGTTGGTCAGTGCATGAGCACAGGTTCTTGGCATCAAGAAGTATTGAACACTCAGTTTCCTTCAAAAATAAACATCTAGAAATTATATCATCATGAAAATAGGCAGATTTTATTCACCATCAGCTTATGTGAAACCAAACAAATCAAACCACTGTAATTTACATAACAGCGAAAAATAAAACTGACTTACAGACTGCTAAAGATTTGCAACCTGGTACTAAATGGTTCAAATTAGATCCTGTACTGTTATATATGGATAAACTGGTATTATTTATGAACGAGATTTTTTCTCCAAATGGTCAGGATTTATTTCATCTCCGCAAGGCAATGATATAGAGCTTCATCTAAGAGTATTTCAGTGATAAAATCTTAATTTGTGCCTCTTAGGGAAAAACAGAGAAACATCAAGATTGTGAATGATATCTGATGATAGAACTTCCTGAGTTCCCATTTCTGAGAAATCACCTGTGAAACATTGTTGTGTATTAAAAAAGAACTTCCACGCTATCCCTTAAGCACCTTTTCCCACCGAGGTTCCAATAACTGAATACTGATGCATGTGGAAAGCCTGTTTTGTGCCTGATTTATTATTGCATCTAGAGTAAGAGCTGCACTGCTTTTTTATTAGAAACTGCTGATTAACTAAATAACTGGTTGATCTCAAAATGCATTGTATCTTTGTAAAGCAAGAAGTCATCTGCAATAAGGAAGTGAAAATATGGTGAATATAACTGCTAAATTTACATACAACTGCTCTTACATAAGCCAGTGTGTACTTGGCAATAAAAATCACAGACTTGTAGATCCAAGTGAATCCTCTAAATCAGAAACCCTCATCCCTCATCCTTAGAAGCAACTTCTAGTCTGGCAAGAAACAGATTCTCTGAATAAAGAACCAGGCTGTCCTGAATCTAAAGGCTAAAATATTCTGAACGCATGAGCTCAAGACTGCTTTTAACAAACATGAGGTTTACCGTCCAAAATATTAGGGAAATAAAACAAATTACCTCTTAGTGGCATTTTTCCATGAGAAATGATTACTCGCATTGAAGGCAGGAAGAGATGCCAAGATTTACAACATAAAAGAGCCCTTAAAACGAACAGTTCAGTGTGATGCTCCACCAAAGACAGTTCACAGAAACATCCATTCATTAGTCTTTAGTACAAGAAAAAAAGTTCCTTTCTGTTTCCAGCACAAAGCCTGAATATGAAGCCATCTTCTCACAGTCATCAAACATCTTGTTTTTGTGCTCTTTAGGTCTTCTCCATATATATCTGTATATCCATTTTTTGTGCCACATGTTTGTATGCTTATTTACATGTTCTCTTTTCTATAGAAAGACAAATACCCTGCAAGATTTATGAAAACCATCCTCTGTTCTTGGGCCTTCTGTCTGCCACAATACCCTGATGATGTCACTATGATATTTTATTCATTAGGAAAGAGAAGATCACTAACTTTTACTGGATTCTTTTTCTAAGCATTCTCTTGCCCTTCCAAACACACTAACCCACTTTGTTTCTTTTGCCTACTAGCCCCACTCTCTTGTGTGCTCCCTGCACAGGGAATATCTTTTTCTTAGTTTTCTCTAATTAGCCTAGTATAACATGTACCTGATTCTTAGTTAGGGCTCAAATGATAAATGATTATAAGACTGAAGGAACCTACCTATGCAGATGTGGCTTTTCAATTATTCTGGTAATGATAGTAGAAAATGGGAATGAGCTATTAATTGGAAGAACTGATACTACCAGCTCCTCTCACACAACAAAAGGGCATTTGACGGATAAAAAGCTATACCCTTTTCTGCAACTTTTTTTTTAATGGCAATTTCAGATCTCATTTGGAAGAATAATTACTAGAATATGGACTTTTTCGTTAGACCTTTACATTGACTCCAGTGCATTACACATGTATAGTAAGCTGAATAACACCAGTCTAAGCATATGGAGACTATTCTTTATTACTTTATATCTTGTATGGGTTATTTTACTTCACTTTGCAAAGAAGCTGAAGGTGGAAGAAAAGGGGACAAATCCCAGTTCTTATACATTATGGTTCAGTAACAATCTCTCTGAGTAACTAAAATTAAAGGATTAAATAGCAAGGTGGACCATTAGGAAAACTTGTAAGGGTAAATCACAGCATACTTATTTCACATTTAGAGAGTCACTACTAGTTGACAAAATAAGAACACTAAATTGCATGCATTCATACTCCTAAGATTAAAATAAAATTTAAAAAAAATTACTGCTTATTCTCAGACGATGAGATTTTAGCATCAACACACTGCTTTTATTTACTATCCAGACTCTACAAGGACCTACAAGACTCAATTATAATCAGTGGCTCAATATCATGATCTTTTCCTTAATTTATTAACCTAAAGAGAGAGGCCCATCTACGTGGCCCAATGCAGGCTACTCCGTGCTAATGTCCTGCCTGTCCCATGAGTTGGCCAGCTATGAGTCAGCTCCTGTCCAAAAGTCATAAAGCCACATTAATGAGGCACTGAAAGAGAGGTCTTATCACCATGGATTAATTACTGCACTAACAAGGACATGATCTGATTCATATCTGGCAAGCTTTGAGTCTGCATGAAGTAAGGTCTGTCTGAGTCAGAGGAGAAGCACGAGAAAAAATGCTACTAGGACTAATCAAGTTGTAGGTTGTCTTTTTGTTGTTGGTGGAACTGGTTCTTTGTAGAAAAATGACCTAAGATTAAAAAGAAAAATTCACAGAGATCAGTCACATGACAAAATTCAGAAGAGTTTTGGGCTGCAGGAAGAGCATTGCTAGCAGCTCAAGGGAAGTGATCCTTGCCATCTGCCTGTTTGAGACATATTTGGAGCACTGGAACCAGTTCTGGGCTGGAATCCAGACAGGGACACACTGGAACAAGTCCAGCAAAGGACTAAAAAGATGATTAGTGTACTGGAGCATCTGACATATGTGGAAAGGCTGAGAGAGCTGGGAATGTTACCCTGAAGAAGAGAAGATGGGGCATCTTATCAAATACCTGCTAGGAGGAGTATTAAAAAAGTGCCACTCTTCTTAATGCAGACCAGTGAAAGAGCACAGGCTGAAATACCTGAAATTCCTATAAAGCATAATTCTATTCTTTTACTGTTGGGGTGATCAAAAACCGTGAACAGGTTTCCCAGACAGTCTGTGGACTCTTCAACCTCAGAGATATTTCAGAACCCAACTGGACATGGTCCTGATCAATCTGTGGTAGTTGACCCTGTTTTGAGTAGGATGGATAAGGATAGATAATTTTGAGAGGTCCTTTTCAATCTTAATTACTCTCTGATTCTGTAATCTATAATTTCTTCTAAATAAAAAACTCTTTTACTGAAAGCAAAATATAAAGAAAATATTTAGTCTGAAGAGAAACAGGCAACACTGAATAAAAACTCATTCTAGGCTAAGATAGACATGAGGTTGGTATCATTAGGTGCCCCTTCTCTCTCCATTGCAAAGAAAGCCCAGCCAGCTCCCAGTTCAACATTCAAAATTAGAAGAGATGAATCCCAGCCTTCTTCACCAATCATAATCAGCACAAAAACAGGTGACAAGGTGAAACACACAGCAATTAAATGTGTTTTGTTGCACAATGTAGTGTCATACATCCAGAGCTAACTAATTGGAGGAACACCATGCTCATGAGATAAAATTGCTCCTGGCACCTAAGCTAACTCCATTCTCTCTCTGTGGCAGGGTTTTTGTCGAGTGGCTACACTCTGGGTGCTTTGTTCAATTCCGACACAAGCCAGGAATTAATTTCCATTCTACATAGTGCCACAACAGAAGCAAAATCAGAAGACTGTTACTCATTCCTGCGTGCTTAATAATATATAGCTGCAAGGTGTGTAGTATGAAATGCTCATTGGCAGCAAAGCACAATGCCAAATCTACAGTGCAAACCTGCTTTTAAGGAGCTGTATTTCTGAAAAGGAGGGAAACAGATCACCGGAGATCTCACATCTCAAAACAACAACAAAATACTAGCTTGGCTGCTAGTGGAAAACAGACAACCACGTTATCCACCAGCATGAGGAATCACACAGAGCAAAATCCATGGCAGTTAGAATACAGCTATACAGCTACTCATGCTTGCATAATCATATTAAACATTTTCATTCATTCCTGCTTGTTAAAGTAATATGATGACTTCCTCCAGTTTCAAACATGGCAATGAAAGGAAGCTTTACTTTCTTCAGCCTGCTGCGCAGCTTTAGTGCCAAAGGCAACAGCTTTTTAATCCAAAGCAAGAGTTACAAGATGAAATACATTTACCAGCACAGGGGGGAAAAAAAAAGAAATGAAAAAGGGAAATGGGCCCTTCTCACCTGCCCATGTATAACCATGTGAGCTAAATTAAAAACATACATTGTCAGCTGGAAACTCATTTGCGTGAGGAACCGTTGGCAGGTTTTGACAGCGTACGGTAGAGCAGTGTTACAGAGCTGCACGTCTTTCCCTTCCTCTCAGCTGCTCAGCAGTACAGAAGTGAGAGCTGAGGAGCAATTTCGCTGCAAGACCAAGACAGCTTTTATGAAGGTGAGTCAAAGATTCAAAGGACAGTGTATAAAGGAGAGCCTGCTTTGGAGTCCATTTATAACACAGAGCAGGACAGAACTAGGCCTGGAAACAGAAGCCTGTGGCTCTCCCTCCGGGATTTGCTACATGATGAAGGAGATGCCAATTTTGAAACCCAGAGATTGAAATGTAGCAATCGTGAAAGTGCAGGCACCTTCCCCTTCAGTTCACTCAATCCTCTGAGATTTTGATAGAAGACAGTAACATCAGTTCATTCCCCACTGCTGCCAACCTTACATGGAGCATACAGCTATGCATTAGGAGTGCTGAAGAATTAAAAGCAAATTGAGAACGAATTGTGCAGTTCAGTTCAGTACTATCAAGAGATAGAGATTTTTACCCAGTGACTTGAAAGGACGCAGAACTATTGCCTGAATAACAGTGCTTTATGACATACGCCTTTACTATCAAATATAAACATTAATTTAAAAGGCTTGAGCCACAATTACAGTTTCTAAATTACCTATCGGCTCTGTCTCCCTGGTGATGCAATCATTTCAGCCTCTCTCCTCACCACCCTGGCAACGCCTGTGTCCGTGTGTTATGTGAGTCTCCTGAGCAAGCAGATCTTGCTGCTTTCAGAGACAGTGAAAGGCAGCTTGGCCCATCTCTCACAAGGCACCTCTACTCAGTCAAAGAAACAGCCTTCATCTTTCTGGAACTGAACTACTGAAATGAGAAAGGACTGTTTCTCAACAGCAGACAGTAGTCTTAGCAAAGACTACATGTACTGGGGCCTTCAGGAATGGAGAGTTAGGCAGAATCCAGGACTAACTGTTCTTATAGCTGCTGGTGCGAATCCTGCATATGCTTCCAGCACCTTGTCATGGCTGCATCTCCTACGGGCTCTCAAACTGTTTCTTGCAAATGTCTGGCAATGCTCTGCCCAGGCTGTTCATCCACTCGCTCATGATTGTGCTTCATTTCACTTTGAAAGCATTTTCCTTCTAAAAATTTTCCATTTTTTAACTTTTGATTTCCCAGAATAATGGAGCAAGACCAAATGTTAGCTATTTATTTTCCTGGATCTATTTTTAGACATAAACTGAATGAAGATTAACTCATTTTTTAAGTATTTCAGTTGATTACTCTGCCCTTACATGTGCCATGCAGATTGCCAACTTGAATTGTGTATTACGAACTATTGATAAGACTATTTATCTGGCCAATAAAGCAAGCAGAACAAACCCAAAACTGCAGGGCATATTTAGTGAATAGGCAGGAATGTTCAAATTTATTGACAGTCATCCAAGGAGGTGATTTGTCGATGAACATTCAAGAAGAAGATGTTTTTTCCCAGTGAATTTTTTGTTTCTTTCCCTAAAAAATTTAACCTTTGTCTCAACAGCTATATTGAGATAGTGTCTGGAAAGCACTGCTAGCTCTTGTAGTTCTCCTTAGCTATTTAGATTAAGACTTAAGTGAGCATTTGATCAGAAACTACAATTTCTTTGAGTAAAGATGGAGCGAAGAAATAATTGTGCTCAAAGCAGTGGTGATTGATGGGAACAGAACATTTGTCAATAAGTGACCCAAATTGATTTTTTTCTTGCTTTTTAGTAATAGCTCCTTTAAATCTGTATAGGAGTAGACGCTAGTGTTTTAGGGTCTATAAGTACCTAATCTCTCAGGCCTTTATAGCCTCTCAAGTTTTGGAAAACAAAATTTACAAAACTAATTTTAATATATTATTGAAGTACTCAGTGTATACATATTCTGAAAAGATATACTATAATATTCACGTCTCAAAAACCAGTATCCCACCTACATTTTACTTAACAAATTGAGAATCTATACTTCATTCACAAAGTACTTTGAAACTATAGATGCAGAGTTGTGTAAGAGATAGATATTATAAATTACTAGTATTGGTAATACTTTTTAAAGAAGCTGTCTGTACAAGAGGGGATGTGAACAGAGTAAGAATATATTCATGGGAGTCATCAAAAAAGGAACATTTTATTGTTTAGAAACTGGCACAGTTATGTATTTCTTTATTAGTTCCTAGGTAAACTTCTCTTTCCATCTCTCGTGTCACATCACCAGTCCTACATAATACAGTACACCATGACAAAAGCTGATGGCTGAAAGCCATACTTCTTTTCGTAACATTGTGCAGAATAATTGCAAAACAACTGCAGATTGATATGGAAAGATGAATGGTAACATATCCTTACACTTCCTCTCTTTTACAAGGTTCCTTCTCCCTCCTCACCATCTCTCCCATCTTCTTCACAACATAATAAGATGTTTGTAGGAATTATCAACATGAAATTGAGGCAGATGGAGAATATTATTCTCAGACATTAAAAATATGCTGGTGATGTTCAAAACTTAAGCATAACACTGATATTAGTGAGAAAAAGCTAAGTTATGCCTTGCAGCTGCAAGAATTAGTTGACTGCTTGTGCAATTAATTACTTTCCAGAAAATTCAAGTCTGTATTTGTGACAGGAATATTTATTGGTAATCACTCAGTAAGAAAGCAGCCATCCACAATTGACCTACACACAAACATGTAGTCTCCAAAATGTCTGGCTGGTTGTTTTGTTGCTGTTTTTGTTTTTCTTTTTTTTTTCCTGGTATGATGTCAAAGAAAGCAAAGCTGTCTATAGCAAGCAGACAAAGGAAAACATTGTTTTTATATCTTTGTGCATTAACACACTCCCATTCATCTTTTTTAAACATTAAAATCAGTAAACAGAATAACCAGGCTACTTGTGCTCTGTATTTTCTCCTCTAATGCTTTTCTCCTCCTCCCTCATGTTCTCCTCTTTATCTGTGTGCTTAACTCAAATGAGTAAGAATTACACATATACACAGAGATTTAAAGGGCCTGGGACTTCAGATTTCATGTGTTCACAGGCAAGATACAGCTAGGAAACACAACTCTGATGAGCTTCAGTCTAGAGGGATCAAACCTCAGTTTTAATTCAGTAGGTCTACAGCAGAGAAGAGTAGGCAGCAAGATGCTTTTACAGCAAGTGTAGAAATTCACACGAACATGATTTTCCTGGACAGTACAAACCATAACCAAAGATGCTTGGCATTATTTTTTTTTATTTCTATCCAAAAGTGAAAGTCTCATGCAAACAGCTACTAAGTGGAGTGTGTGGCCACAGGTCAAAGACCACCACCTAGATCAGGTTCAAGGGACTAACACAGAAAAATCCAGCAGTAATATCAGAAGTATTTGCAGTTTCAGCGGATGAACCAGGCCCTCATGCTGAGTTCTATGATAGCTCCACATACTGTCTTCACAACAAATGGCATACGCTCATTTGTGTTTTCATGTCAACTGTACAAAAAGTTTCCTCTGAGGTCTGAGATAAGCTGCAGTTCAAACCCCAGAAAACTCACCATATGCATTACAGTTCCTATTTAGACCCACCCATAGGTGTAAAATCAGTACACGTGTCTCTGTCAGAATAGACATTCGAAGTAGAACCACTCTGATATTTGGAGTTAATCTTGCAGCTGCCCTCAGCCAGCTCCAATAAAACGAGCTGCCCTTTCTTTTTCAGATCTGAGGTAGAATGTGGGATTAGAGTTGGAGATTAAGGTTGATCCTACCCGTCAAGCAGGTATTGACAAACATGGTGCTTTTCATCTCCACAACGTACATTACATCTCCTTCCTAAGACAGCAACGTACCTGAGAAGCCTGTGAATAAAAGCCAAAACGTGTTTGCCCTGCCACGTGTCTCTTTTGGTTCCTGCAAGGAGTCCAAACAAACCCAATATTTCTGCAGCTGTGGAGACTGACTGAGGGGCACTCTACTAAAATTTGAACTAAAAACTCCAGCTGAATGTGAGGTTGGATTCACAGATTCTGTGGTCAGGCACAAAGGAGGGACTGTAGCACAGACTGACCAGTGAACAACTAAAACCTATTTCCACAAGTGACAGCGGTGTTAGCTATCTCACAATCACTCCTTGCCATTATTGGAACATCATTCTTTTTAGGGTGTCCAAAAGAATCAGAGAAGCCCAAATTTGAGTCTCTTATGGAAAGAGTCAAAAATCTCATGCATATTTCCCCTGGTGAATAGGAAAACACGGTTATTACAAATGTATTGGTTCAAACTAACCTGAATTCCTCATAGTAAAAGTGAGATAGCTCAGATATTTTCTTTTTGGTCAGCTATCCATAAGTACGAGCAGCTGATCAGAAGGTCTTCTCTAGTAAAACTACTAGAGCAGAAGCATTTCAAGATTAGGATTTAAACTTAGGAAGACTGTACATGAATATTGGCATCACATTACTTAAAACACAATGCGTAATAAAAATAGTGATCTGTTGCAATGGCACACAGTCTTATTATTGAAGTAAAAGAAACAGTAGAAACAAATGCCAGTTAAAAAAAATCTGAGTCTTGCCCCTGTTTCCAGTCCTGTTCAGATTTGGGATTCAAATCTGGGCCAGCTGCAACCTCCAACTCTAAAATTGTGAGGTAGCTGTTTGTTCTAATCAAAATAGAAGTTTTCTTATTTTCTAATACTTAATAAAAATATACTCGAGAAAGAATAACTACTTCTTCGTTAGTACACTTTACAATGGAAGTTTCTGTAAGTTTTACTATCTCGAACATGTTTTTACTGAGCCAGGACAGGTTAATTGAGCAAAAACCTGTTCTATCACTTACTCCTCCTTCTGAATTAGTCTTTGCATATAGCTTACCTTGTTGGTTGTTGTGATGGTTTTTTCGGTCCACTTTTAAACAACAGGTTTGCACAAACTAAAATACTGAGGTTCCTTGAGATTCTTTAATTCCATCACCCGAACCAGACAGAGAATTGTGTTATCTTTTTTTTTTTTTTTTAATGTAAGGGGGGAAAAAAAGATGATGCAGTGATTTGCTGAGTGTTTATGCAATGAACACTGAAATTCCCAGTGAATGTGGAAATTAGTTCACAGTTACCTGTTAGTATATACTTCCATCTTGATAACATCGGAGAAACTCAATTTTGGTAGCTTAGACATGAAAATAATTGATTTTTTTCTTATTTTCATGAAGTTCCCACCGGAGCTGAAGAGTCAATCTTGATTAGAAATCTATTAAGTGGTGTCAAGGACAAGTTAAAATCAATACTGTTTAGTGCAATAGTCTGTTTGGCAGCTGCTTTGCAACTTTTTAGAATTTTATTTGTTCCTTATTTTGTGAATTTTATAGATAAAAAGTAGTCCAAACCATTTTCGTTAACAATCTTGATTTCACTGGCTAGGTTTCCCAGTGAAAAAGTACAACATCCAATATAAAGTGCTAGCACAAAATCAGAAAGATGTGCGTCTTTACAAAATAAAAGCGAAAATATGTTTTCCTGAAAGGGAAAAGTCTAATGCTTCTTCAAAGAATGGCAAGGATAAACGCCTAGAGACAGTGTTGTCTATTCATACTAAATATACCAAAGAAGAATATTTAATAACAGGTAGAAATACTGATTCTCTTAGTGGCAGGAAGGCTACACTGTCTCTCCTTTGTTGCGTGATATGCAAACCCTTGCTTGGTACCACTAATACAAACACACAGGACTATTCATAACAGAGAGAAAGATTATAAAAAGTGCTAGAAGGGCAACCCATGGTGACAACCAAGCATGACAAAGGAGGTGACAAGAAAGCCAGAACAAATAATTGGATAATTAATTTTAATCACACCTTTTGCAAGAATTTTTTCTAAGATTCAAGACACGTGAACATTAATGGTGTTTGGAAATTTAGTAATCACACAAACCAAAATTGTCACAGGTGAAGTTATCTATACTCTTCACTGTGGCAAGCTACATTTCCAACAGAATTCCCCAGGCACTCTGCTGATTTTACTTTAAACTTTCTAAAATCCACATGACTCTATGAGGAACTAAGTAAATGGAATTATGCTGGCGTAAACCTGCAGTAATTCAGAGGAGGATTGGACTCAAGAGACGAAAGGTTACATGTGAAAAACACTGGGTAATGGGCAGCAGTGCTCATACAGCAATATAAAGAAAACTGAAAAAAAAATCACTGTAAAGAGTTTGCATCAAAGCTCACCAATCTACAGTTGAAATAAGCTTTCTGTTTTGGGTTTGTTTGTTTTGTTGTTTTTTTTTTTGCTGTTGCTGATAAGCATATATTTAACATCCAAATCATTTATATGCAGGTCTGATTTCTGAAATAACAGTACGTGCTTTGCTAAGCGCAGTGCTTAGCAAAGTCCAACAATTACAGGTTTTGTTAAGCAACAAAGAGACAATGAAAACAAGGTAATTAAATGATGGAAGAAGGAAAAGAAAAATATTTGAGAGTAAAATGCCACATTTTCACAATAATTTTATGACCATACACTTATGAAAATTTTTTGATAGCAGCATTACAATGAAATGTTGATGTTCTTTGCTCTGGATGAAATAGAAATCTTTCTATCTGGCTACTGCACAGTATGAGACATACCAACAAAGTATGTATAAATCTGGTAGCAAACCAGCACAGAAGGGTAACTCTATTCTGTCATGAGACATTGTGTGCCTTATTAAAGGATAATTTGTTTCTATCCTTGGAACCTGCTTTCTATATTTACTATTCAGAGCATTCATTTATGTCCTCAATTTCCTTAAATCAAATTTTACAATGCTAGCAAACCTGAAATTTCACTACATTGTATGAAATGACTGTCCTTAGGGATTTGAAATCTCATTAATATTACATAGTAATAATTTTACTATATGTTCTAGGAAGTGATCTCTTATAGATCTCAGAACATATATTAGAAGCAGGCCAGAAATTTTATTCAACTTAAATATGTATTGTAAGACTTGGTCATGAGCGTTTTACCTTTAATGATGGAAAATGACTTCCTTGAGTAACATGCTTTGTATCTCAATTAGCTTGTTTGTCATTACCAAGGCAACTCCAACATTAGCAACATCCAACTCATTGCTTTTACCATCTTGGTTATTTTGATAATCCTGAAACATTCTCAAAAAGCCACTCAGGGTCGAGTTATGTCAAAACAACATCTAAGGAAAGAAAGAAGCTCTTGCACATCACAGCTCCATTTATATACTCAAGAGATTCCTGAAGGTCAACTGCAAAGCTCTGACAAACAAGCACTCTTGAGAGGCCAAGGCAGCAAGGAGGCTGTATGAGTTGCCTAAAAACTTTGCATTAATACATTGTAAGTGCTTTTGAAATCTTCTAGCCTTACTTATCTGGAGATAGAATCTCCCTAGCTAGGTAATAAAGCAGACAGTGTGAACCCCTTCACATCTGTACACCAGCATCCTGCTGAGAGCCATAAGCAAACCCTGTGATGTTCGTATTTTGGTGAAGAATGTCGGTACACAAAAAGCATATAGCTGATAACCTAGGACTAAGTAGTGGAATAAATCCTGTTTCCAAAGAGGATTCTGGGAAATGTCCCATTCACTTTAAGGACAACAAAGTTGGGCCAGTGACTGAAAACTGTACCCTGAAGTTTATAAATGCCCTCAGCATCTAAGACTTTCTATTAGAGTGAATACATTTTATATTAAAGCGTTAGAAAAAAAATGACGTATTTTGCATATACCGGCTCTCACCTAATTTAAGAAGGTTTCATCTTTCTCCTCAGAGGTGATAACTTCATTAAATTCAAACTCAGTCTTTCAAGCAGCTGAGGAAACATGCTGAAAAATAGCAAGAAGTCTGAGGTTCTGGAAAGAGAAGGAAGTACTGATGTTGAGAATACATTGTTTTAGGCAACAAGTGGCCAGAAACATTTAATTCTACACTTGCTTCTGTTTAATGATCAAAAATTGTAAAATACTTCTAGGAAATACATAGGAAAAAAATCATGAACATGCACATAAATCCCTTCTCCTACTCAAAAAAAAAAAAAAGCCCAAAAAACTGATTTCATGTAGAACTGTTTTATGAACAATAAAAAGGACCAAGGAAGTAAGGATCTTACTTGCAACCACGGAGCTGAGAAGACAGCTGACATCAACAGTTGCTATGATCCTTCAAAACAAAACAAAACAAAAACTGGACATGCACTTTCTCACATTTTCCCGATGGTTTTGTCCAGTTTTGAAGGTGATCTCTCTGTCACCTCACACCACCCAATATCACTCATACAACAATTGTCCCACTCTTCTCCTCTCTCCATCTCTGGGATTTGGCTACAACTGCTACCACAGCATTCATACTGGAGGAAGCAGGAAATCACAATAAATCAAAAAGCATCTGCGTTATCAAAATTCAAACAAGATCGTTCACCTAAAAGTCACTCCTTCCCCTCCCCCTCCCCACTCCCCCCCTTTTTTTTTTCCAGGAGATTGAGGTTTCTGGGTCCAGTGTAATGATGAACTGCGAGCTGCTCCACAAGCAGAGCTTTTCTGATTAATATATTATGTGTAACAACACACAGCAAGTAAGTCACCTTGGGTCTGCCTTCACTGGAGTTATTAACTGTGTCAGAATATGTTAGCCAAGATGATCATAATTTCTCCTATGGATTGGAGGAAGCTGAATGTTCTGATCTGACTGAGTAGAGATTTAAAATTTGCCTGCTTCAAGTCTGAAAAGGCAACAGAATTCACATCTGAGATGTACAGCAAATTTCTGCTTCTTCCTCAGGACGTCATGATTTGGAGCATTAATTTTCTCCCCGTTGATTGAGTAAGAAACCTCAACAGCAAGTTGCTTCAAGGGGATTTCCAAATGAGAGCATCTTCAGAAATTACCCTGTTGTTGTGGTTTAACCTGGCAGCAGCTCAGCAGCCCACAGCCATTCGCTCACTGCTCCCCCAATGAGATGAAGGAGAACTGGAAACAAAAAAGAACTCATGGGTTGAGATAAAAATTATTTACTAGGACAGAAGAGGAAAATGTAAACAAAATATGCAATGATATATATATATATATATATATATATAGGTATATATATATGGCAATTACTCGCCACCTGCTGACCAATGCCCAGCAACAACATGACTGCCCACCAACTGACTCTCTTGGCTGAAACCAGGACATCTGTTCTCTGGTGATAGAGCAGCTCCCAAAAAAGGCCTTGGTTCAAGCTGTCAGTCCAGCACCACCATACCCTTAATCACTGTAAGCATTTTGCAGCGGAAATCAGACATACAGCCAGAATAAGTTGGATTTTCCCCTTCTCAGTATGGACTAGATACATGGGAGTAGAATGAACTTTATTAAGAGAAGGAACACACGGTTTCTTTTCATTTGGAATTTCATAACTTTGGTTTCCTTTTTTCCCCATACCAAAAAGGAATGGAGGAAAAAACAGAAACTGTTCTATAGAGCAAGATAAGGAAATACATCAGTTGAGGTTGATTCACATATAATGCTAAACAGTATTTGAGATGAAAGCTTCTTTTTCTCCTGGCCTCTTCGAGAGGTACAAATAAAACATTCTTTGAACAAATGGTGATGATGTTAGAAAAAGTCATCTACTTAGTTCTTGCTCAAAAAATGAAAATGATTGTAATAATTTCTAACTTTATTTTAGAGCTTTGGTTTTCAATGAACAAGAAAAACAACTCATCACAACACCTCTCACCATCACTAGTTGTAAGCTTGTTACCACTTTAAGGCTGTTCTGATATTCTAGAGTCTCAAGCTTTCACATCAAGACATCTGACATCCGACACCTACTGGTCAGATGTGTGACACTAAGGAGTGACACTAAACTACATAACATACTCAGTCCACACAAAAACATTCAAAGTGATTTACAGATTGTTAGGGCACAGACCTTCCCATTAGTTCTTTCTGCTCTTAGCAAAGATAAGGATTAAAAAGGCATCTTTCAGAACAGAGAATCATACAAAGCTCCTTGCAGTTGGCATTCTCTACAGGCCAGTCAAAAATTTTGTGACTGCTACAGATTCTGGATATGAATAAGATACATCAGCTCAGATGGAGTTAGTTTGTTTGATATTAAGAAAAATATATCTCATTACGAAAGATGGTGTATGCTAGTAATATGACACAGAAGGGCTTTCTTTTGCCCTCTTTGACAGATCTCAGAATAGTCACAGCACAGTCTGCATTATTCTTTATGATTTAGATTACAGGAACAACCACATGACCAGAACGGCTCCCTGAACTGAACCAAAAGTCTTTTTTTACCCTACAGAGTTCTGTGTAGCAAAGTAGCTGCTTCCCTAGCAGCAGATACGGAGAAGCAAGCCATGCATCAAGCCAAGACTCCCTCTACATCACACGCAACTCCTTATAATCTGTAGTTGAAAGGCTTCCCAGGGGCATTCACCTGGACCCTACCGTTGCACTGAGAAATGGTAGTTCAGTAAACACTCTGTTAAATGACAAAGTTTTCTGAGCACTAGCTCCGGTTTATCAAGCAAATAGTTAGAAATACATTATGAAAGAAATTGTCTCATATGACATTTGTGAAATCTGGGCTCCAGAAACATATCTCAGACTGTTCTCACTGCCACCCCTATGGTGTACTTCTTCAGTGTACTTCTTCACTCCACATCTAGGAGTAATGTACCCCAAGTGCAAACAACTGTCCTTGACTGCATGAAATACAATTCTAAGTCACATTACTTGCAAGTCCTCTCATATAATTTTAGGAAGGTATCCTATTTAACCAATTCATTACAAAAGAAAAAATTGTGACAAGCTATTAATTCTGCACTAGTCTCAGATTTTCTCCTGTAAACTGTTTCAATGGCTTAGTATATCTTCATTCATAATGGTACAGGTCCCTCCCGGTCTTTGTTTCTTCCACAAGATTTTAAAACGTGATATACTCCCGCATTTGAAACATTTGTGCAGATAACAGTTATGAAGTTTATTCACTCCATTCAGAAGGTCAATGCTGCAGTGAAGAGCATAAAAGAGGTGTAAAATAACAAAATTACTCAAATTAGCCTGTAAGACCTCTGTCTTTTGAAGGGAAAAAGAAAGTTGCCAAATATCATTTCTGCAATATAGCCAAAAAAAGACTTAGAAATACGCTCTCCTAAGGTTTTTTAGGTCCATCTCTGTTTTCTCAAGAACCAACAGCTTAGTGAGCCAGCGAGAACTTCACCAGCTAGTGAGTGTTGGAGATCCGCAAGCAATCATTTTCTAGGTCTGCTGCTCAACTTTCTGATGCATCTCCCCCACAGCTACCTCTTTCCTGCACCGAATGTAGGCTTGTCCTCTGCCTGTATCATTTTCATGTAACAAAATTTTACTTTCAGTTCACAAGCTGTTAACAAATGAACTAACAGTATTACAGGTGAAAGATCAAATTTTGTTTGCAGTGAGGCACACCTGCTTCTGTGGGGATTTGTATACACCTTATAGGTCTAAATCTTGCCATAAACATTCTCATTTTGAGAAACAATGCATATCTGCCTGGTCAGAAGGAGCTTGGACTTTAAGAGGTGACATAAGAATTACTGTATATGTAAAATGGAGGAAATAGCAAGAGATGTAGTTTGTGCCAGAGTGTAAAGCAACGATTATAACAAAGGGTATTTTCTTTGGAGTTCTGAGGTCAGAATGATTTTAGCTTTTGTCTAACTAAGCACTTTAGAAGGTGAACAAGTGAAGTAAGGTGGGTGAAAATTGAAAAACTGCCATGCCACTAAAGAAGAATACTCAAGGAGTACCTAGATGGCAGTCTGGGTTGTATGGCTGGCCTCAACTGTAATTGGAAAGCGCAAAGAACTTTACATTGCCAGAAGAGAGACATTACCAATTGGAAACTAGAATCAAGATGCTAGTAAGGGCTTGATCACGCAGTGAAGAGAATAAGCTCATCACCAAGGTGACTATGATTTTCAGTTTTCCAGATCAAAACCTCAATCTATAATGTAAATTCTCTGTTTTGATAGATAAAATGAACTCGTTATGTTCCAAAGCCAGAAGGGGTCAGAACTTAAATTCAAAAATTAGGAATTAAAGAATTATTGTTAAAACAGTTTCATAAAATGACAGGGAGTTTCCTGAAGTCAAATAGGTAATACCAAATATTTGGGTTTCTGTTCACCAAGAAATTCAGGATACCTTAATTTCTAAACAAAGAGTTATAAACAAAGTTCCTCTCTCAATTCCTGCGAGGAGCCCATTAGAGATAATGTCGGTTCATCCAGGGGAAAGGCTGTTCTTCATGAATATTTATTTTGGCAGGTTTAGTATATTGTGATATGGTAATTCTCATAGCACCCAAAAAAAAGAGAAATTATTACAGAGAAATACTCGTTACACTGATGAAAAGGACAAAATATTTTTTTTAAGTTCAACAATAAGGTATATTAGTTCAAGAATACCCGCAGTTTTATCAAGTTGATTAATGTTGATTGAGGCTTCACTGAGCACAAGACATTTACAGTCTTGAGTCAAGTTAGTCTACAGAATAGCCCTGGATTAAATTGCAGTTTATTTTCAGACTTATCTTCCTGTTTCCTCTTCTTTGTAACCAAAATAAATTTCATAAGCATTTGTAGATAATGGCCTGTATCTCTCTCTTGATCATCTCAGTCTTGGGTCAGATAAGCTGCGTAAGTGTTATTTATGATATTCTCTGCTGTTATTTTATGGCCTTTTGCATTTTATTGTTGTATGTGACAGCATGATTATATATAATTGATAGTTAGTTTCATATTGCGCACAAAGAACGTGATAGGCAGCACATATACCCAACCATTTCTATTTTTCAGGATATATATTTTAAGCCATCTCAATCAGGTACTGTTTTGAAAGATCCATTATATTTTTCTCAATGCATGTCTCTCTTTAAGTATATGCTTTAATTGATTTTTTATGGAAATAATTTTTCAACAAAAGAAATACCACACATGGCAAAGCAGATTAATTTCATCAGCTACTATTTTCTACTGCAGCACAAAGGAACAAGGCGTGAGATAGATATCTCCCTATATATCCTTATATGTAGAAATACTACGACCTAAGGGCTTGGAATTTGCTGCATAAAAATATTAACTGCACAGAGGATACATTTCTTCATGAAATTTGATTCAGAGCTAGGATCAAACTGGAGACATTTAAATGAAAGGTTTCATGCTTTTGGTGGATATCCCAAGCCTGGCTCCTGACATACAGCTGAGCTTTTCTGAAATCTAAGCTGAAAACATGTCTGAGGGAGGAAATCAAGGTATTGCAAACAAGCTAAAGACCTCCTTCTATGACTGCAGATTTGCTCTGTGAATATTTATCACTGTTTCCAAGTCAAGTAATTGATAACAAGTAGTCTCTGCTAAGCCAAACCAAAATTTTCAGCCTCCTTTCATCCCACTTCAACCTCAGGCACCTACTCAAGGTGTCTAAACCAGAATATTTGCCTTAGGCTTCTGCTAAAGTCAATGATGAGATATAGGATAAATTGCCAGCTGGAAGTACCTATCTGTCTTTGACAATCAAGGACATCTAAACTCCTAACTCTACATCTTCTACATAGTTAAGTGTCTTACGTTAACTGGGAGGAATCCAGACTTTCAGTCATTAAGAAGAAGTGAAAAGAAAGAAGTGTCAGTGTCTGATTCATCCAACTTCTCCCCACTGTGCAAATCAATCCTTAATTATACTATCTGCTTGAGAACAATTTCAAATCTTGCCCTCGGGGCAACTTTCCTGAAAGTAAAAATGCAATTCTTTGAGAGAAAGAACTTAAAAAAAAAAAAAAAGCAGCCATGATCCTACATACTTCATAGATGATTAACAGCTACAGTTGATACAATTTGAAAATGTAAATATAGCAGATAATATCTCTTTTGTGTTCAGTACTGGTTAATTATTTTTAATCAAAAACATGGACTACACAGACATTTTAATACACTTTGCCAGTTTTGCGTTCTATTTCTGAGAATTATGAGAAAGATCCGTTGACAGGTTGTCATGCAGTCTACCCCTCAATAAGAAAATGTGTGTTATTTTAAGCTTGAGAAACAATTAATGTTTTGCGGCAGTACAGTCTTACTATTGAAAAGCAGTCTCATGTCTGTTACTCAGCAATTTTTCAATTCTCAGAGAAAACCAGATCTCCTCTAACATATCTCAGGTGTAAACAATTAACAGTATGATAAACTACTGTGATAGGAGCCATGCCTGAACCTAACACTGCCTCATAGGATGAGCAAAGCACTGAATACTGCAGAGCTCACAGTAGGGAAAATTGATTGGATTCTCATCTTCCCTGTATTAGGTGACTCCACTTAAACCAACATAAAATAAAGACTGGGATCATAGCCTGAGAAGCCATGTTTACTCACAGCCTGAAAAGAAAGTCAGCCCAATCACTGAGACAGGAGAAAGAATTATCTTCTGTAATTCTACTGAATATTGGAATAAATGCCATAGATGCAGTTGTACTGTATAGAGCAACGACTATCAAACGACCGTGCTTGTGAGTGATCCTTCCAGACATTAATTCTTTTAGAGAGTCCTTTAAATTTAAGACGTATCTGTGATTCTTCTGGTAAGGTCACAGTTACTCAGTCCCAGGCTCTCAAAATGTAATAACAACATATTTAAAAATGATAAATTATTAGGTACTCTGACACAGATGTATAATAATAAAAGTCTGATGTGGTAAGACGCCGTGTTCGTCTTTTTTCTTCCTCTTTCATTTTGAATTAGTTTGCGTTAAAACATATAACAGCTGTATTTGTCAGAGATGGGGAATGCAAGTGAACCTGCTAGCTGAGTTCGCGCACAGTCCCTAGACAATAGCCAGGGGACACTTCAATAAAACCTTCTGCAGTTGGTGGGATAACTGTATCCTTGCCTCAGGGAACCTCAGCATTAAAGTTATTAAATAAAACAGCCGCCTTGGCAGTTGGCTATGAGAAGCAATTTATACCATTGTAAATGGATTAGCAAAATGTAATTTCTTTTAACGTTTCCGTT
>JANHGO010006353.1:0-21507 GCA_024606505.1 Aquila spilogaster
GTTTAACCCCAGCTGGCAACTAAGCCCCACACAGCCGCTCATTCACTCTCTGCCGCAGCGGGATGAGGGAGAGAATCAGAAGAGTAAAACTGAGAAAACTCATGGGTTGAGATAAAGACAGTTTAATAGGTAAAGCAAAAGCTATACACAAGCAAAGCAAAAGAAGGAATTCATTCACCACTTCCCATTGGCAGGTGGGTGTTCAGCCATCTCCAGGAAAGCAGGGCTCCATCATGTGTAACCGTTACTTGGGAAGACAAACACCATCCCTCCGAACATCCCCTCTTCCTTCTTCTTCCCCCAGCTTTATAGGCTGAGCATGACGTCATATGGTCTGGAATATCCCTTGGGTCAATTGGGGTCAGCTGTCCCCTGGCTGTGTCCCCTCCCAACTTCTTGTGCCCCCCCAGCCTCCTCGCTGGTGGGGTGGGGTGAGAAGCAGAAAAGGCCTTGGCTCTGTGTGAGCACTGCTCACCAATAAGGAAAATACCCCTGTATTAACACTGTTTCCAGCACAAATCCAAAATATAGCCCCATACTAGCTACTATGAAGAAAATTAACTATCCCAGCCAAAACCAGCACAATTTCTCAATAGCTTCTCTGTGCCAGCAAGCCCAAAGCAATGGGCATAAATATTTGCAAAGTAGCCATGACTGGGACAAATTACTGGGTCCAATTATCCAAACTTCCCTGTGACATTGCTAGGTGAGGTGTATGCTCCTGGCCAGGTGATGAACGACCAGCTGTCCCACCACCCAGCTTCCTCCCAGTGCCACCACCACTCCTCCTGCCCCGGCAACGATGGGGATTAAGTGAATACCTACGTGGTGTTAAGCAGCTGAGTGGATCTCGCAAAACCCTCCCACGATCCATGATGGAGCAGTTCTCTGGCAGCTCCTGACTGTTGCCAGAATCACACGGGAGTGTGAGTTTAGATATCGCTGATTTTACAGGGGATATGTCAGCAGATAAGAAGACGTGCCACCGAAAGGTGATTTTGTTACATTTATGCCTTTCTGAGCCCAAATTGAATTGCCGGGTGTGGATGGGAATTTAGTTCTAAGCACTGATGTAATTTTGTGTCCTCAGCCCTGAAGGCAGTTTTTAAAAAATGATTTTCCCCTGTGCCCTGACACTATTTTTTTGCCTTTCAATCATGTCCTTATGACAGAACAAATACTGGGGTTGACCTTTGCAATGTGACATAATAATATGTGACTTCTTTATAGCTCTTTTCATCCAAAATGCTTGGCACACTACGAATCTGATCCTGCAACTGCTTACCACTGGGCTTAGCACTCACTGCTACGAGCAATCCCTGGGGAAGCCAGCGGAGCACTCACACACAGAAGTGCTATACTTAGTATTATTTGCAGGATCAGGCCCTGGAGAAATGTAACACATGTCTGTGAATAGCCACATTTTGGAGACAGAAAGCCTTGCCCCTCTCATTTATGATTTTTATTCACTATCAGAGTGCCATGCCCAGCACTGACATGACAACCTCCCTTTGGCTAAAATGGCATGTCAGGTAATTCTTGGGTCTTATTTATAGCTATCATCTACAATCCTGTTGCTTCTTTTTATTATTTTTACCCTGCCCTGAAAGCATGCTAATTAATAAACTCCCTTAGCTTATCCTGCACCATTTGATCCTGCAGAAATCACAGCATTTTATCTTATGAGTAAGTAGGAATTAAAGAATTAAAACTACTCAGGGGAAAAAGGAACATAACCATTTTCCCTGTGCATCCCTCCTGAAACAACCTTGCACTGTGCCCTCAGAAACCCCATGCTCAGCCCCCTTGGGTTGACACAGGAGAGGAATCCCAGACCAGTGAACGCTTGGGCTGAAAAATACTTTCTGCTCTGCTATTCCTGTTGTGAAAGGGAGAACCCAGTAAGGTGCATGGAGAAGAAGAGTCTGTCAGTGAGATCCCAGCCTCGGACCAGGCTGCAGGTCCCTTCCATGCTACCAATGTCCTCTGCCACCATGGGAAATTCAGTTAGTCCTTCTGTGCCTCAGTTTTCTGTTGTTAAAAGGTGGTCCATGCTCATCTTCACCAAGGAGATTCACATGAAAAAAACATTGCAAGGGACACAGTCATTGTGGTGTTGGGAGACAGGTAAGTACCTTAGAAACACATAGAGAACCTATGAGCTCAGACATCTGTGGTACTCATTCAAGGAGAGTGAATTTTGGAAGTCCTCAGTAGGTGGAAAATGTGAAAAGGGAAGCAGGTAGGATCCTTGTGCCCACCTCTGCTTGGTATGTTCAGGATGGGCAGAACCAGGAGAGACACCTGTTCCACCTTCTTGGTGATGGGAAGTGGTTAAATCTGGGGACAGAGACCCACTACCATCGGCAGGTATCTCCACGCTTCACTGTTGTTTGCCATCAGTAGAGCACTGCATCCCCCCCACCCTTAAAAAATAAATTCATTAGAAGTAGAGAGGTCTGGAAGGGATTCCCTGGATCATCAAATCCAATCCCCTGTTGCATCAATCACATCAGATTTATCCTTTTCATAATCAAGCACCACTATTAAATGCGCTCCTAAGGGAAGACAGTCCCAGAATCTCATTGCTTTAACTCGTAGATGCTTCTAATTTCCAGTCTATGCTTAGTCATGGCCCGTTTGTTGAACAGCAGGTACCTGGCAGAGAAGCAAGAAATTTAACACAGTTTTCTTAAAATAACCACCCAGATATCCTATCCACAAAAAAATGCTGAAGTTGCAAAAGGGAACGTGCAAGGTCAGGTAATGATAATGGGGAGGTCCGAGCTCACACTTCCCTCAGCCTTGTAGTACAGACTTCACATAATCACCTGCCGTTAATCTTGTATGATCTGGTTGAGGTACAAGGCAAAAGTACTCGCAGAACAAAGGAACTTCTTTGCTATTCTTCTCCATAATATTAATTGTGTAACCCTCTGTCTCTCTTGTCTCAGGTATAACTAACACTGAGCTAAACATTTGACTGTTTTCCCTTTCTTGGCAGGCTTTTCCATGCCATTTATTGTTTTACTGTACAAGCCATTACCTGCACAGCATCTTTGAGAAGTCAGTGAGTTGCATTGCCCCGTTTTACAGGTTAGGAAACTGAGCACAGAGCTATCAGCCATATCAACCCATAGAGCTGCAAGGGCAACTTTCCTCCTCCAAAATGCCCCTGCTTTATTCAGTGCAGTCTTATTGACTCCAAACCACGCAATTGCTACCCAGCCAGAGGAAAGGGTCTGGCGCAGTAGTCTGCCTTGTGGCACAGAGTGTTATGTTGTGTGCCATGGAAAAGATGGGATGCTCTAGAGCCATGACTTGCTTGCTTTACATTCTTGTCTGGTTAGTTAATCAGAGTGCACAGTGAATGGGCAAGAGGGAAGAAATAGGTGAGTATAGGCTGAGGTGCAAAAACTCTGTGTTACCCATTAGTTGTGACCCAGCCCATAGAGGCCAATGGTGCATGGAGTCATATATGCTTAGATCGGGTCACTGCCGCGCAGCGTAACCAGAGTGACTAAGGAGGAGGGCTCATTTGCCAAAACCAGGTTTGCAACTAGGACGCCGCAGTCCCTTGTTTGCTTATTTAACTTGGCAGGTATTCAAGCGAAACAGGCACAGAGGGGAGGTGTCAGAGCTGATCTCGGTACCAGCGTGTGGGATTTTGACTTTCTATTTCAGTGCTCCTGTTTGGAAAAGAAATGCACTCAGAACCCCCCCTCCTCTTTTTTTTTTTTTAAGCACTATTTAAATGTCATAAGAATCATACAGTGCCCACCTTAATGTTCCTAACAAATTAAAATATTTTATTAGTCTATAATCTGAAAATCATTGCCGTGGTTGCTATAAAAACCTGAAGGTCTCCAGAGGGAATGTTGTCAGCAGGTCTAAAATGTATGCAAATATATTTCGTTGCCACAAAGGTACCAGGGGTCAGACAGGCAGCCCCCAGCCCCAGGGCGACAGGCTGTTAGCGTGGGAGGGAACGAAGTGCATCTCACAGTGGGGAGGAAGAAAGCGAATCTCTTGGCTGGTTTTCCTGGAGTTTTGCAGGGTGAACGCCTGGGGCTGTGCCTGGCTGGTTTGGATGGTTCCCATGCACCTCACTTGTGGTGAGGGTAAGAAAGTGCTCCAGATGGCTCACCCCCATCACGGATGAGCAGCTCTGAACCTCTGGCCCCATTCTGCTAACGCAGGCAGGGCGGGTGCCTGTTCCCCTCGGGCATCGGCATGCCCCTGGTGCCCCCTTCCTCCTGCAGATGACTTTGGATGTGTCCCTCTGAATGAGCAATGCCTAGCACAGGGCAGGCAGGAGACAGCTGCATCCAGCTCTGAGAAAGCAGCCCATCCCTGCTGCCCCAGGCAGGCGGCACTCGGACAGCTGGGTGACAAAGTAGCCCCTGCTTTGGCCAGGTGACACCAGACACTCCCAGAGCAGTGGCTCCTGAGCCTGTCCTTTGCCCCGTGCAGAGCCAGTGGGCTTCTGCTGGTTACTCCTCACCAGCTTGGGCAAGTGTCAAATGGTTCTGAGATTAATTACTATTTAACTGGCTGTATTTCCATCTCTGGAGAAGGCTGCAGTGGAAAAGACAGAAGTACTGGGATAATTTACCTTGGTGTTACACAGCAGATTACCCTGTACTTACAAGGTCACCAGTTTCCATGTAATTAGACCTCCAACATAGGGAAGTCTGCGATAGGTTTCCAAACGACTCTTCCCGGTGTCAGAGAAGCAGAGGGATGGCAGAAGAGTGCAGACTGAAAACTCATTAGGTGCATTTAAAGCTGTTGTTAAATAGTTTACAATTCAAGCTGGGGGAGGTACAATGAGCGGACAGCAAGGCCACATGTACCTGTCAGTGAGAGGGAGGAAAAAAACCCAGAGCAGTTTGTCTAGGAAATGTGGGAAAGCCAAAAGAGAAAGGAGGGCTTTGAGGGAGCTACGTGTGCCAGGCAGCCGGGGGCTGAACGGCAGCAACGGCTGCTCTCTTCAGGCTTCAGCAGGGAGAGCTTTGCCAGTGGTGGAGGACTCTGCCGAGCCACAGAGCTGCACGGCCGCTGGGTCCTGCCCTGTGGGATGGTGTCCCCGGGGCCACATGGGATGCCGCAGCAGGGATGCCCTGTGGGTCAGGACAAGGGGTGGGCAGCAGGACACCCTACCCATGCCTGCTGCTTCCCTGCCTCTTGCTCCGGATTGCTGTCCTCCATTTTTCACACGCACCCAAATCAAACACCTACTCACGGAGCATTTTGAAGAATGACAAATGTCTTTGATTATCAAGCACAAATTCCAGTAGCAGCTCGTCGCACCTCTTGGATGGCTAATAAAGCACTGAGCCTGTTCTGATCAATATACAGCAAGTATCGCTGGAAAGTGAGATTGTGCCTGCCCCAGGCCACGTTGCATTTTGTCTTTATGAACCCTGTCCTCTTTGAACCAAGCACACTCCCTTGTGGGGTGGCAGCTCCCCAGCAAGCTTGTGGCTTCCAGTGTGCCAGTGAAACAAATGCTCTTCTGAAGCCATCCATGTAAAGGACCTAAGTCAAAGAGCAAAGTGTGTGCCTCTACAGCAATCATTATTTTAAATACTCTTTTATTACACAGCCACATGTCCCTGACTGAGCCCCACAAAGAGTATCCATAAGGTCAACAGCTTCTGGAGAGGAGCAGCAGAAACAAAGACAGTGTGAAGCAATTGATTGCTGAGGATAGAAAGAACTGTATGTAAATAGTTTGTCTAAAGAATGACCGGAGTGGGTAGATGTGCTACCTGATTGCAAATATTTATAAGGTTGTGAGCTTGAAGGTTAGAAAATGTGAGAGAAGTATATGGAAGTTAGCACAGGGATAATGCGGTGAGGACGAGGCTGGGGAAAATCAGTGTGGCAAGCAGGAAATTTCCATCATGTAGGCAAGATTTGCTTGTGATTTCCTGAGGGAGGCTGTGGGTTGCCCACTGGGATATATGGATTGGCACCCATCAATACCTTAGCAAATCCTTTAGGGCCCGCTCTCACAAAGGAAAGAGGCCAGAATGAAATTTAATAGGGGTTTTTTTTCAGCTCTACTCTTTGGGCTGTGAAGCTGTTTCCTACGCAGACATGCGTGTCATTGCCTGTGCATGCTGCATACACATACCTAATGCTCTTGGACTAGAGCGGCTTATCCAGAGGCAGTGAAAACAGTCAAGGCTTTAAGCCCAGCATTTGTAGTCACGTTTCTCCTTGAAGTAAATACTCCAGCAATGACATAATTGAGGACTGTCCTGTCTGCTCAGCATATGTCTGCAGGGGTCATTCATCCTATCAGACACTGCAGAACATTAGCGGTTTCCTTAGACTCACTTTCTCCTTCCGTCCTTCCTCTTGTGGCTAACCCTAATGGAGAGCAGGTGGCTAGAGACTCATCTAGGAAAACTCACCCAGTTCGGGGAGCCGACCATCTAGAAGCAGTCCTATATTATGGCAAAAACAGTCAGATGTGTCCTACCGGGTGCTGGGTTTGTAAAATGGTCCCAGCGGGACTCACTGGGGTGGAGTGTCTGCCTGGCTGCAGGAAGGGGAGCAGAAGGCAACCAGTGATGTCTGTGATGGCCACTTAGTGCTCAAGGGCTCTAATGGCATCTGGGAGCCAGGTTCCTGTGTTTGTGGGTTTGCTTATTTATTTACGCTTCTGGCTAAATAAAGTAGGGAGGAAGAATTTTAACACAGTGGTTAAAATGCACGGGACTCCAGCAACTCTGTCCTACTCAAGGGCATCTGGAAAACTTGATAAAGAATGGAGGAAACTTCAATGCACAGAAAGTTTCGAGTGGAAAAATAGAGCAGAAGAGGATGCAATGCTTGATTCCTTCGAATTTTCAAATTTAGCTTGTTTTCCAGCAGAATCCTGCAGCCAAACCCCAGCCTCATGTTCTGCAGGTGCCACCATTTTGGCTATCGCTGGTTTTAGTTCTGCCACTTCCCAGTGCTGCTGCTGTTCCCTCATTGCAACTGTGCTCAGATGGGTGCAGTCGCTCTCTTCTGTGCCTGTCCCTCTTTGCCTATTGTCACCATCTGCAGCCTCTCCTCTGCGTGCCACACCACCTTTTGACAGGGATGCTTCAGGCGGGCATGGGAAGGGCATGTCCAGGGCAACCTCCCCTGTTTTATGCCTCAGGAAGTTTAGCCATTAACATCATATATTCGATGTGTCTCTACAGCAGCCTCACTTATGGGTGGGGGGAGTTGGGATTTGCCTCTACTGTGAAATGCAGCTCTCCATTCAACAGTGCCAGAGCTGGCACAGCTTTCCCACCGGCACTGATGAGTTTAATCACATCATTAGTAGGTGTGACACTGCAGCCTCCGATGATGAGCTCTTTATTTTAACACAGCTTGCAACGTGTTTGTCTGAGATGCCATCTGTGCCTGCACTGCCTTCATAGGAGAGAAAGCGTATGCATCTTCTGAAGTTGTTCTATATTTCTGTGATGTTTCCCTGCTGAGAAACCACTGTTCAACTAGAGGGTGAGAATTTGTACCTGAAGGAAAGCACCATCACCCCAAGTGCTTAAACAGGCCAAACAAACCATTAGGAAGGGCACCACTGGGACCCATCCTCAATTGGCCTACAAGAAACTGGCTAGAAGGAATGATCCAGCTATTTTATTGCTGAAAGTTTTTCATCTTGGTAAAGGACTAAGGCCCCATCCTCTAATCTGAAGTACCGTAAGTTTTCAGGAAAGCAAGGAACAGATTTCTATTTTAAATAGACTTTTGATTTTTGTACCTCCATACCATGATTGCACATAAAAGTCTCTGTGTTGCCTGCCCAGTTTTTAGATACAAAAGATACTATTGAGATTTGTGGATGCAGATCTGAGCATCTAACCTTCCCCTTTAAAAACTCCATACTCAGCTATATGTTTCTATAGATGTCCCTCGGTCAACCAACGTCATGCATGTTGGCAGCATGCTCACAGTGTTTCGCTGCTACTTAACAAGATTCACAAATGACAAACCAGGCAGGAGCTGCCAGATCACGGTCCAGCTGCACGTAAAGAAAGGGACTGCTTCTATAGGGAGATCCTATACCCTCCGTTGTATTAAATTTCTGTCTGTATGCTGCCAGGCCTATGCTCAATGAATCTGACATTAACAAGAAATAGATTTCCAAACAATCTAGCCTAATGAATTTTGAATATTATTATGATTAATGCCAAGGCAGTTGAACTGATTATCCAGCATCCAGAAGTTAAGTAATGGAGCCTTATCTAAATCATGTATAGTCCTCAGTCAGGAATGGCTCTGGCTGCAGACAAAGACGGAGCGTTATTGGTTACCCAGAGGGGAGTCACTGTCAGGACAGAGAGAGAGAGGGACGATGGAAGGGGAGATTATGAGATACCAATCTGAAAGCATTTTAGCGTAGAGTGATCGCACATGCAAGTGCTTTATTGGTCCTATTTCCTAAGCTGCCTTTCTCAGGCCATTTTGAGACTTTCCTTTTATATTGCCAGGTTAAGATTTATTGGGCAAATCTTCCTACTTTCCAAAGCCAGAAACTGAGCTGATTTTCATTCTCTGCGTCGCAAAAAGAGCGGAATCCTGATGGACGCATTTCTTGCATCATGATGGTTTAACTTAGCCTCTATCTGATTAGCTTTTGAGCTATTAAACACTTCTTGTAGTATTACCAGCTCACTGCAAAATGATAATGCAGATCAGTCATGAACAATTTCTGTTGGCACAAGCAGTCTTTGCAGACTACAGATCCCCTCTGAAGTTGGAACCAGCAGACAGCTGTGCTGTTTCACGGGTATTGCGTGTCTCTGAGCAGGCCTGTCCTAAAAAAGTGGGGTGTGGTGCAAGGGTCCTCAGCCTGGTAGAGACAAATTGGTAAATCCTTACAGTGCCTGACAAACTATCTGATGGCTGCAGTTTGAATAGGTTTAGTGGCCTTCCCAGCCTCTGCTGTTACCTGGGCGGTGACGAGAAGAAAGGTGGCTTAGCTGGTAGCTTTTGAACAGCCCAGATGTGGTGCCCATGTTGTGGCTGAGTGCAGAAGACCACAGAGGCCACCATCTGCATGCACCCTTCTGCCCAGCTGCCCAGTGCCAACCCACAGCCAAGCAGTGGGATTCCTGGGAAGCCACTGGGTCTCCCACCAGGGTATCCTTCCCCAGTGCTATCGCTTTCTTCTGCTGTCTGAGAACCTAGTGTGGGGTCTTGTCATTCTGGGCCACAAGAAGCTTTTAGTAGGTGGCCCAGGGGATCTGGAGGCTGGTCGCCTCTCCTTCACCTGGGAAGGCTCTAGCAGCAACTGTTAGGACAGGGGTTTAGGACCAGCTAGGACCTGGTGGTGGCCTTGCTGACCTCTTTACTAGGTGCTTTGCAAACTACAGCTGCTCTGCTCCCACATCTGCCCAGCTGAATGAGGCATGGCTGGGGTTTCTCACAGTTTATGTCCCAGTGTTGGAGACCATGGCTTTTGGAGCATTTACTTACACGAAAATGAGAAACTGGCCTTTGTTCTCTGCAGGCTGGTTGTGCAGCCCTTTCCTAGCTGGGGGTGCTGCTGCTTTGAGTTCTGGGAAGAAAAGGGGAGGGATGAACTGTGGTAAGGAGCACACCAAATAGATTATTGGCAAACATAATTAAAAATATATGTGCGATTACTCCTCTGTTTCCCTTTTCTTAACCATCCTCTGCATTACCTCTGGCATTTTTAGATGGCAGATAATATAACTGAGAGGACTCTTGGGTACAGGCAGCTCTTAGAGCAGCAGTGATTTATCTCAGGCCGTTTTGAGGTAGCAGAATTTACCTCTAGCTACAGCCACCCCTCCATGTCTGCCCCCCCTCATTTGCATAAGTAATTGGCAGCTTGTTAATGGCTCATTAGGAATGCTGAAAACCGTGGGATTAAAACACACTCAGTGGAGCGGAGATGAGGGGAAGGGGGAGAAAGGCTGCTGTCCCTGCTTGCAAATTACACCGCTTGATTCAACGTGATTCAGAATTACAGGTCATAAAGCAACTAGATTGTTAAATGAAGTAAGGAAAAACAATGTCAATGGCAGGCTTTATTTTTAGCCTCATGTTTAAACACAGTATGTGCATCTGGGGGGAACAAACAGTCCCTTGCCAAACAATCCTACTGAGAGCAGGAAGGTCTCACCCCTTCTCAGTTTCGCATTAACCCTGCCTGGTCAGTCTTTCCTGCTCCTGAGCAAGTCCATCCGGCTCTTTACATCACCTCACGACAGGGACATTTGCTTCCTTTCCCCATGCTCTCTCTGGGTAAGTCCAACCCTCTCCCCTCTGGCAGCAGGTGATCTGCATCTCCCCTGCTTTGGGCAAGGCTGGGACACCCAGCGCAGCTGCATGCAAGTAGGAGAAACAGCTACGGGTTGCTTTGTGCATTCTGTAAATCTCCAAAACCCCTCTGTGATCCCTTGCTAATTGCTATGAGATGTCTTCAGCCACTGGCGTGCAGGGGAGCAGGCAGCAAGCCCGACATTGCTGCACTGCCAGAGCCTGCAATGGAAGAGATGGTTGGTGTAGAAAGTGAGGATTAGGAGAGGATCAGATCTGCCATTCCCAGAAAGTGGAGCATACACATGCAGAGTGCTGCATGATGAGGACACAATAAGTAAGTCAAGTAAGTTGAAATGTTTGATAGAAGCTTTTTGTTGTTTGCTGACTGTTTTTAGGCTTATGTTCAGCACTGGCTATGACAGCAGCAGAGCAAAGGCACAAGACCTGGAGGCAAGGACAGGGCTATGCTGAGAGTTTGCAGTGACGGCTTTTGAATGAATGACTTAGAAGAGGCTCAGCCTGGGGGCTGGTACGGCCATAACGCATGATGCCATTCAGTCAGGAAAACAGCCTGGGGATTTTTTGAGGCCACAGTAATTCTGGCAATGGTGCAGTCTCAGATACAGCTAGCACCTTTCTTTCTGGATAAGCTGAAAGGAAATTACAGATAAAGTACTCCGGAATCGCATCCAGTCACAACTTGCAGTTAAATTCAACTCCCTCTGATGTAAACTACTTGGGTACTTAAGAGCCTAGTAAGGTGACAGTCAAAACTACGAAGTGCGGGACAGCTAATGTTCAGCAAAGCTCAGCTCTGTCTGGCATGTCAGAGTTAATCCCTCTGCTTTGCAAAAGGTGCCCAGGAATCTGTCAGGACTCACACAGGCAAAATACAGGCACATCTGATAGGGAAACATCTATCAGCACTGCTGGGTCCTGCACTGAAGGCAGAGAAGGAGTGTCTTCTCCTGGATCCCCAGCCACGAGCACGTACTACCATTTGCCTCGCCCCTGAGAAGCCACCTTCTCATGCCGCAGCCCCATCTGACAAACTTCGACTCACAGAGGCGTGATCTACAGCAGTTTTGTTTGTTGTTTGTTTTTCTCCCAAGAGCTCAACTTAGCCAAACAGAGATGCTTTTCCTGCTTCTTGCTTGCATTGCTTTTTTTTTTGCCCTTGTGTCCTCTCAGGTGACACAGCCACCTGTGGCTTTTATTCATACAAGGCTGTACAGAACTGCTGAATAACACATCCTGCCCGCAGCAGGAATCAATGTGTCCTGATGGGGACATACATCTGGCTGCTGGAGGAAGGTTCAGAGCTAAGTATCTTCCAGGGATCACCCAGCTCCTAGAGCTGAGGTCTAAAGGACATATGTTCTGGTGCAGCCCAGCCTGGGATGACAGCCAGGTCTGCAATTAAAGAAGATCCCAGGTCATCCCTACCTACAGCAGCAGCAACAGAGACAGCAATCAGAGAATGTGTGTCTTATCACTAGGTCGAGTGGATTGAGTGTTGAGTGGATTTTCCTGGAAAGAAACAGTGCCAAGGTCTCCACTACTGCTACGTGATTCTGTACAAACTCAAATGTTTCAGCTTCCTGCACATAAAAGGGAAGCTCAAATAATGTTGCACCATATGAAGACACCTACAGTGGTTCTTGTAACTTTCCCAAGGCGGGAACAGGAGCAGAGCCTCCCTGAAGTAGCCAGGAACAGGAAGAAAGCTGTCAAACGACCTTGGAAAGCAAATGTCAAATGACCAAGGAAAACAAAAGCATTGATTTATTTTTTATTTTATTTCAAAGTTGGGAAGGAAACTGCACAAAAAGGACTGCACAGCCTTAGAGTATGCCAGAGACCAAATTCCATTCTTAGCTGAGATTCATGAAGCAACCTTCAGCTGTGAGCATGGAGAGGATGGCTCAGTAGCACCCCTCTGAATGCTGCCTTGTGCTACAGCCCTGGAACTAGTATGTGAGCTTTAACATGTCAGTATCTGGATTCCCACCAGTCCAAAGTTCTCATAAGGGTTTTTCAGCCGTACTCTGGTTTTGATTTCCATGCTATCTCTGTTAATGGCCCAAACTGCAGATATATTGCCCAGTCTTTGCTGAACACTGCTGCTCCACTACCTGCTGCTGTGCTGTCGAACTCATTGGGGATAACATGTCATCTTTTCCCTTCCTAATCAGCTGGATGTCATTCAGAAAGCTGGGACAAGGAGAATTTTTTTCCTAGACACCAGCTTTCCTTGCTAGCAGACAAACCTCAAGCCTTATAATACTACTTGTATGTAGCACTTATATAGCTTTACATCGTCAAAGTGCTGTACTAGCATTTAAGTAATTATCTCTCTCCCTAATGGCCATTAACGTTGGCCTTTCATGAACCTCCCCCAGCTCCCCGAGGTTCATATCTAATACAGCAATAAGCTGCTCAAAGGGAGTGGCTGGTTATCTTGCAAGTCTACAGGCTTGGATGTGTAATGAGGCTTCAGAGCAGAGGCCAGGTGCCCTGGAGTATCAGAAACATGTGGCTGTAGACCGGGTCATGCACTTGGGAGTATCCATTAGAAAGGGATGGAAACAAGTAGGTGATACTGTGATCTCAAAATGGAGGCAGAAGAAGGAAACTTTGGCCGCTCAGAGGATATGCACTGATTGCTCTATTACCAGGATAGTACTGCAAACTGAAAGAGCAAAGCAGTGGGAATAACGTGTCAATGTGGGCATGGGGAGTTGATCTAGGAAGACAAAGTTAGAGAGCTAAAAATGTCAAGCAAAGCTAGACAGCCATGGCAATGGGATAAAGAGGCCAGTCTGCAGGTCTATGAAGCATTAAAATAACAAGGAGAAAGGGCGAGCTTGGCAGCATCATAGGATTTAAAGAGAGGAACAGAAGAGGATTTACTTGCCTTATTTTTGCTCGAAAGCAAATCCCTCTTCCAGGTTGTGGAGTATCTCTAGGGGGCATGTTGCAATGCCACTGTTTGAGGACATTTCACCTGTAGGGGCCTTTAGAAGATGAACCTGCATGATGGCTGGGCTCCCCCATCCCTGGCTCCCAAGGGAGATGGAGGAAGATAGGGTGGGAAGATGACATGACTGTTTTAGAAAAGACTCAGAAGTAGCATGCTCCTGACAAGCATCAGTCCTGCATGGTCACTTATTTCTGAAACCTGCCAGGCCCAGCTCTGAGCAAGCAGGAGCTCGACTGAAACAAAATTTCAGCTTCTGTCCAAAGACACAAGAACAATTCTTTCAAAAACCAAGGTCATGCCATGTAAACTGACTTTGCAAAAGAAAAAAACAGCATCTTTTTTTTAGCCTGATTTAATAGCATCATTTTGCTTTTATGCTTCTGGCAATGGCTGGTCCTGTAAAAGACGCAGGTAGCCATGAGAATCATGTGCAAGTCTACAGTGGCATAACACAGATCACAGCCACTACATGTTATGCAAAGGATTTCTGTCACCCTGGACACACTCTGTTTCCTATGGCATCAGTAGCACAATCCCTCTGTGTTCAGCTCTAAATGATTTTGCTACATCAGCAAATAACAGTGTATGGCTGAGTGCAGACCAAGAAGACTCGACTTAGTGTTCACTCACGATACAGCTTCAGAGCAGGGCCTTTCCCTGCCTTCCTGCATCTGTTTTTTCATCTGTGAAATGGGAATTTTAATCCTAATCAGTTTGCGAGGGAAGCAGTAAGGGGTAGTCAAAGGAGGTGCTTTAAAATGTGATAGTCAGCCTTATGTGCTAGGCTAGACACTGCAGTAGTTTTATGGTACAGTTTAATTCATGCCTGTTCTGCTTATAGCTAGCTAGTAAGTGCAAGACTTAACATTTGCTCTCAAAGATGTGGCACCCTGTTTGAGATGCAAAGAATACCTTATTATCTATGAGCATAGCTGAGCCATATTTGGGGACCTACACATTTCTGGGCATTGCTTGGGGTTTTTTTCCCCCAAAATTAATTTGATTATTAATTATTACTAGATTAATTTTTAGTAAAAGATGTGTCTCACATGACGTACAGGGCTGGAAGGAATGCTTTGGCAATCCCTGGACTCCACCATATGAGCTAAGCCAAGACTGTGTCGTCACCTCCTTGGGACAACCACTGACTGTGTATGTCACTTTACTGGCAGTTCCTCACCAGGGTGTATCCAGAGGAGACCAAAGACCTTGACTTTATTTTAGCTTATTAGAACTGAGATGGGACTACTGGTTTCTCTGCTCTACTTTCAGGGCCAGATCCCCAAGTGGTGTAAATCAGGGCCCTCCCATTCAAGCGATACTGCTGTAATATTTTTTGTGTAAGATGAGAACCTGGTTCATAGATTCTGAACTGCTGTAAGACCTGTTCAAAAAGGAGTTAACTGTGCTCAATATGTTGCACTACCTGTAATCTCAAATGATCCTGCAAGATTCAGGATATTGCAAATGTAGAGTGCTTTGCAATAAGTAATCATTTTGAGATTGCTGGAAAACTGAAGAGTTAGCGCTACTTAAAGGACAATAAAATAAGCATTAGCACAAAACAGTTTTTGCAACAATCAAGTTTGATGTATGTCCTGTTCTATTGATAACATTTCCTTAGAGCCCTTCACAAGAAGGGAAAGCAACTTGTAAAAGCTGGGAATGCAAGAGCGAGCTAAAACTGCAGCCAGGGTTTCAAAGGAACAAACAAAGAAAAGCATATTTCTATTATTTCCATTATGGGAGAACATTCTAGGGAGTCCAGAGCAGCAAGCTGAGAACACACCAGCCAAGCCATCTCTAAATAGGAGGTGTAAAGCTGCAATGAGCTTTTTATCTTCATGCATTGCAGTTCTGAGCACCTCTGCACTTAGGAAAGAAAGATGTTCCTGAGACTTCTAAAACTCCTTCTCTTTTTTGAGGGGAGGTCTGTTTCAGAGTTAGAAAAAGGGTGGGTCTGCAGACCTCTGAGTACAACATTGCAAGCCCGAGTCCAAATTCTGTCAAACCCCAGAGAAGTCTGACTCACACCCTCTGTGCAGAAAGCCTGCTAAACATCATACTCATTTCACACCCTATTCCAACACACCTCCCCAGCACTATCCCTCCTGTTTCCAAGCACTGCAGCGTGTCTCTGTAGTGACCCTTCCCCACACTAGTTCTGCTTTAATCAGGCAAAGAAACCTGTAGCAGCTTGGGAAAACTGGCAGCTCAGAGGAGAGCTTTTGTTTGTACAAGAAACATTTTCATCCAAGCGAGCACAACAATCTCATTATTTTGAATAGCCACACATGTGCTGGAAATCTAGATACCAGATACCTTCTCCCCTGATCCTTCATAGAACCAGAGAGATTTCTGCCTGTTTGATTCAGTTGCAGTGCTACAAAGTTATTAGTACTTGCTTTTTTGGTGTCTGTAATGAGACAAGCAGTCTTCCAAACAGTGCCACAAAAGCACTCTTTCTCATCACCACTAAAACCTTGCACACTTTGCCCTCAGCAGAAATGAGTGCTGGAGACTTGCAGCCATAGCGCTTCCAGCACCGGCTGGTCTTATCAATTAGCTATTTCCCCACAGATGGTGCTTCTTATGTAGAAGGACAGAACAGAGAAAAACTTGTCCTGCTGAGAGACACTTGTTCAGAAATCTCTAGTGAATCTGAAGGTAAATCCATCTGCTTTCAAACTGTTTGCATGTATCCTGCAAACCTGCTGTATACCTGCTGGATTCATGTGCCCTAGAGAAGGGTAGACCCTGACCGAGAAAGTGCCTTTCCCTGGTTTGGCATACCCAATGGGACTTGACCCATCGGCTCTTCCATTTCCAAACTCTCCAAAGGGGCTGGCTTTCCTGCCTCCATTAAATGCTGGGTATATCCCTGCCTGTAAGAGCCTGTTCTTTACAAACAGACCGCCTTTTTGCAGTGCGGTCCTGCAGTCATTTACATATTCAAAGCACTCTTTGAAAAGGCCTGTAGCACAGTTTTATGAGCACAAAATCTTTCATGCAATTAGGTGATGTGCAGATGCCTGTGCATGGCTTTTAGAAAACCTTACCGAAGAGAGCCAAACCTCACGCTGTATTTCTGGTGGGTGCGTCAGAGCACTGAGGCCCTGCAAAACTCGGCACAATACTTTGCTGAACACTCTTTCTTGCCTGGCCTCCTGGTTCATCAGACTGTAGGGCTGGAGTATACTCTTGGCATTTTGTCATTTGATTTCTTTACAAGCCCATTTTGGGAGGAGAGGACATCATTTATCTTGATACATTTCAGTCCCTATCCATCATGTTAACCAGGTGGGATTGGTGGGTAGGCCCATGGGCGGTTGGGGAGGCAGTAGCCAGCCCAGCTTTTCTGAACAGCTCCTTGTCGATGTAGCTCACAGGGAGGCCCTGAGTTTGTCCACATCACGTCAGGGCTGACCGCTTCCTCAGGGCTCTCATCACTCAGATTTCCTTGTGCCTTTGCCCTCACCCAGGTTGGAGGACACACCATGCTGCCTATCCGCTGGATGCCTCCGGAGAGCATCATGTACAGGAAGTTCACAACAGAGAGTGACGTCTGGAGCTTCGGGGTGATCCTCTGGGAGATCTTCACATATGGGAAGCAGCCCTGGTTTCAGCTCTCAAACACAGAGGTACAACAGTGCTGAGACAACTCAGCTGTGAACTGTACTTTTTACCATCTCTCCTTTCCAGATTGCTTGCAAAGCAGTTCGTACATAGATGGTCCCCTCCTTGGCACTCCCATGGCAAAGAGCTGGGGAAACTGAGGCACGCAGGAATCAAAGGGTTCTGCCAAAGCCATATACTGGCTCATTCCCAGTCTCTCCCTTCTAAGTTCCTGACATACCTCTATACCACATCTTATAAACTCTTGGGGTTCTGCCAGAAGTGGGGATACCCAAATTACTGCTGGGATCTAAGTTATCATCATGCCCTGAATTTCCTCTGCACACTTTCTCCTTTATAGCTGAGGCTCTTACTGCAGTCTCCAGTTTGAGAGAAAGTGTTTGCAGCCTGTTATATAGCATGTGGCACATTTCTGCGGGGCTTTTTGCCACAGGGATATCTATTATATGGTTTGCCCCAGTTCACTGAGGGTGGAACCCAAGGAGCTGGTTTGTCCTCGTTATTTCTTTGAATAGCAAAAGTTGCAGACCATCAGTATAGGGCTGCACTGTAAAAATGTTGAGGGAAGGCTGGCTGGGATTAGCAGGGTGTCAGAGCTGAGGTTTGAGGCACATCAGCAGAAATGCATTGGAAGATTTTTGCTCAGAATAGCAGGGGGTATTATAGAAGAGGAACAAGATGCATTGACATAGCAGTGTGTGGGAACCTTGCACATTTTTATCCTACTGTGTATCTAATGGATTTCAGAAATTTCACCTTTTGTAATGAGAAATGTGCATTTTCTGCTTTCTGGATACAGATCCCTTAATTAAGTGAGTTGCAGAGATGGCAAATCCAAGGTGTTGCTTTACAGCTCTAATACTTGCCCATTCGTGTGCTCAATGGGGCCTGACTGTATATCCCAAAGTAGCACACGCAAACATTTTAGAGACACAAACAATGGAATCGACAGCGACAGAAGTTATTTGTCACGCTATTTAATGAGCTGCTCTTGCATTTCCCTGGGAGGGTAAATACAAACACACACAAATGAGCACATGTAGTTTATACATGGGTGATAGGCACGCTGGAATATGACAGCTCAGCTACTCCCATGCTTTCCGCCTCAGTTTACTTTGCAGGGCAGTAGGACTGAGAATAGTCACCCTTAACCTTGAGGGAGGAGGGCTGGTTAAACTCTGCACAGATGCAGCTGTATTGGCTTTGCCACCACCCCTGGAAAAAATCTTGTCCGTCCTTTTTCTATTGCCGTATCCACGTCTTTCTGAGAGCTGAAGACTCCCACCCGAGACCACACTGTCTTGGTGGGAGGGAGCTACATTAGCTCTCATCTGGCTCATTTTTCACAATTTGTGGAGACGTGGCAGAACCTGGGTGCTTGCAGAGGACTGACACCTTCACCAGCTCCTGGACGGTGAGACATCAAAGCAAGTCTCCGCAGCAGCCTGGCCGCAGCTGCAGAGCCCTGTGGAGAGGCAGGTTAATTGAGTCTGTGCTAAGCTCCAGGCTGCCAGGACTGGGCTATGAGCAATCACCAGGCTGGTGGAGCATTGCCACTGCGGGGTGTGGGCTGGGATGCCCGCTCCCTCCTGTGACATCCGCATGTCCTCATACCCCCAGAGCAATTTTAGCAGGTTTTTTCAAGGCTGGAGCGGAGGAATGAGGCAGTGCACCACCTCGTCTGAAAGTCTCAGCCAGTCCATTAACTTCTGCCTATGCCCTTCCTTTGCTCTGGAGAGAAAGGGCCCACCACAGGGTTCCTGTGCACGTCCAGGATGTCCTGTCAGAAACCATAACTCACCTCCTCCTACAAGTCACCGCTGCCAGCAGCTTTATGGCAATGCCGGCTTCTCTGCATGCTGCGTCTTCTTTGCCCTGCTTTCAGCAGGTCCTAATCTCTCCTCTCTGTACTTACATGCAAACAGCAAAGCGATAAGTATCCGTTGAGCTGTGTGGCAGGCCCATTACTATTCATAAATGATAAATTCCAAACACCCCTTGCTGGGTGGCTTCCCTCAACATGCTGCTTGGGATCTGTGTTTATCTGCAGAGCGTGGCAGGTCACTCGCAGAATGCAATGCTGGGACTCGTCAACTCCAACCAAGGAGGCCAGACGGTAATAGCAGCTCTCTGACAAATCACACCTCCCTTCCCTTTGCATGCATTCCTCCAGTGAGCAAAACACAGACAGACAGTTAGGGGAGTCCTTTCCAATGGCATCCCTCTGAAGAGACTTTAATGCTATCTAAGAGCTCACATTTCTCATTAGCAGCACTGACCTGACCCAGAGCAGAGTGTTAGCACTGCAAATTTTTTTCTCCATCACAGATGTGATTTGAGATGAAATTTCATTCTTTCAGCTGCTTTTCTATGTCAAAATGAGGCAAAGCTGCCCTTGGAGATGGAGGTAGGAAAAGGTGTTCTGAACTCTCCCTTGTAGAACTCTTCTGGGCTTTGCAATGGAAAGGACTCTTGATTTTCAGGGAAGAAAAATATCATTTCAGCTGTGCAAAATATTACTTTAGTTTGGGGATTTTAAGGCTTTTTTTTCCTTCTTCAATTAGCAGGAAAAACTGACATCAGAAATTAAAACTTCATTTCATTTGCTTGTGACCTCCTATTTGGAGAGTGCATTGAGGTAGGTAGGTGTTAAATGGGGAAGGCTTTTAGGAACTTCAAGACTGCAGCTGGAGACAAACTTTTCACTGTAAAATTATCATTAACAACACACAAACAGGTGAGCGCTGAGGATCTGCAGACCTCTTCGCTTCTCAGCACTCCCATTCACTAACAGTACCACATGAGCCAAGAAGTAGCTGGGACAGGACACCCTCCAGGAACTGCCCGACTGGTGTTCAATATCTCTTTTCTTTCTTTCTTTCTTTCAGGTCATTGAGTGCATTACCCAAGGCCGAGTTTTGGAAAGGCCAAGAGTCTGCCCCAAGGAGGTTTACGACATCATGTTGGGCTGCTGGCAGAGAGAACCTCAGCAACGGCTCAACATCAAGGAGATCTACAAGATCCTTCATGCTCTGGGCAAGGCCACACCAATCTACCTGGACATCCTTGGCTAGCAGTGGCCACTTGTTGAAAGTCCCCACTCCTTCCTTCCGTCCTTCCTTCCCTCTCCCCCTCCCAAGTCCTTTACCCCTCAGCTCCCAAGCAAACATCTTCATATAAACTCAAGTGCCTGCTACACATACAACACTGAAAAAAACAAAACAAAAAGCATACCAACAAAAATCCCACAAAACAACAACCTGTAAGGCAGTTTGGCTTATATATATTTATAGATATCTCTCTATATATAACTTCCACACCAATACAGAAAGAAGCTGCTGTTACAGAAAATTATAAGACTTTAAAAAAAAAGAAACAAAAAAGGGAGAAAAAAGTACTTAAGAAGATATATATAATTAAAAAAAAAAAAAAAAGAGAGAAAGAAAGGAGAAGGTATCTTTCCCCCGAGCAATGAAGCAGTGAATTGTAACCCTGCTGTGAGTACGGTTCGGGCTGCTGGGCAGGGCTCTAGATTGGCTACGGCAGTGACACCATCCCGGGTAGAAGCCCTGGGAGGAAAGCCTTGCCCTGGTTGTATGATATGCACTGAATGTGTGAAATCAGTCCTCCCTTTTCGTCCTTGCCTCCCTCCCTCCTTCCCAGCCCGCAGATGATGGGCGCAAAGCCAGGGCAGTGCCCCTGGATGAACTCTCTTTTACCAACCCCTTCCCTCCCTCCCTCTCAGTCCTTCCCCATCCCTCTCTGCCTTCCTGCCTTTTTCCTCCCTCCAACATTTCAGGACAATTTTTCTAATTTGCTGATTCTTAAATGTATAGACTCAAGGCTTTCGAACACACAGTCAAAGGATTGTGGCACCTACGGGTAAAACACACACCGGGAACCAGCTGCCCTCCCGCAGACCGCGAGCCGGCCTGACCCAGACCTCCCTCCTGCCCCATGCCAGCTGCTGCCAGGGCTGGGAGAGCAGCGGGACCAAAGTGGCTGTGCGAGGAAGTCGAGTGGGGGGGTCCTGGAGACCCAGTCCTGAATCATCCCCAACCCATTTCAGTGTGCGAGACAGGAGTGCCGTTCACCCAGGGTGCCCAGCGCAGGAGCCAACTTTGGGAGGAACAACCCCCCATCCCAACCCCTCCTTTTTCTCCCCACCCTGCACTTTTGCTAGCAGCCATGGGGTTGTTCCCCCTCCCTCAGCTGTCTGCACCAGGGCCAAATTGGTCTCTGGTGTAAACCTTCAGTGGACAGGGTTGGATCCCTGCTCCCCTCGTGGGGGAAAGGCTGCAGCGTGCAGACAGCTGGGAGCGTGCCTGCATCCCGGCTGGGCATGCCTCTGGGGTCAGCACATCCCAGCACTCTTTCTCCCCACCCTCTTCCCTTCCCCATGCCTGCCCCATGCCTCAGTCCAAGCCTCGGCACGAGCCAGCGGGGGACAGGGAGGGGGACAAGGCTTGTGAGATGGCTGGGAACCTACCAACACCTGCCTGCAGCCCCCTTGCCATTCTCCTCACGTCCCCATCCCCTGAAAGGATTGATGCATCTGCCTTTGAGCTGTTGTGAAATGCAGA
>JANHGO010006354.1:0-21506 GCA_024606505.1 Aquila spilogaster
TCTGGTTCTTCTCTGCCCAACTCTCCAGCCTGTCCAGGTCTCGCTGAATGGCAGCACAGCCTTCTGGCGTGTCAGCCGTTCCTCCCAGCTTTGTATCATCAGCTTTAGGGAAGTTCTGAATATTTGTTAATTTTTTTTAATGTACATCAGGTTATGCCATTTAAAATGTGCCTCAGGTTATGCCATTTAAAAGGGAAATCCTAAACAATACATGCAAAACTGCTTATTTAAAAACCCATCCCAACAGCTATTCCAGTGTGTTTCAGAAGAGTCACTGTGCATAAGCGTCTCTTTTCTTAGTGAATGGTCCACTCTCTGCTTGAATACCATAACAGCTTTTATCCCAACTTCCAGTTTGCCAGGAATGCTTTCTACTAAGAGAAATATTGACGTGTACTTTGGCTTTTTAAATAATGTCAAAAAAAAAAGCAATTTCTTTCTTTTACTCCACCTGTACATTATTAGCAAAACTCCAGATCTCCCTGAGAAATAACAGGTGACCTGTTGGTAAGAGCCTTTGCCTTGGGAGGTTGTAACAGACTTCCTCCAAGACGCTGCAAACACAACGTCCTATAGGACTGCTCGCATGTCCATCCTGCTAAGGCAAAACACGGTGCTGAGAACCCCAAATTAACACCCACCCCCATCCCTGGGCTCACAGCATCACAGCATTAATGTACCTGAACACCACTGCTACACCAGTATGGACATGCTGTTCCTACCGGGCAGCAGGTTTGGGTCCTGCTGCCTGATGTAACAAAACACACCCTTCAATGCTTAGGTATCACTGAAAACAAAAAGAGAACTTCTGCATATACAGCTTCTGAGAAAGCTTTCATAAAGACACTGGCATAATGTAAAATGCACTTAGAAATTGTACAGCATTCCTAATCTTGTAAAATAAGGTCCTAGTTTTGTCCTCAGGTACAAACCATCAGAAAGTTTTGTCTGCGTTATCTCACCAGCCCTCACAAGAACTGAAACATTACCTTCCTTGGGTACAACTGAGTTCCAAGCTTTAATGATCTTCAAATATCAGGCTTTCCGAAAGGACCATCAGCCAAAAATCTACTTGACTTTCCCCTTCTGCCTCCCTGTCTTGAAAAGCACACTTCACATCTGCTTGTTATCAGTAGTTATCTCACAGCATGCCTCTGAATCATTTAGAAAACTCAAAGCACATGTTTATCCCTGCTGAGGAACCAGTCATTATGATGCTATTTACAGGCCCTTGGTGACCCATGCTCACTACATGGTGTAGAAAACCGCCAAAGATTTTGTCTCAGGGGTTCTTGCTGCTGCTAGGTTTAATTACTTACCACCAGCTTTTCAGCCGTAAGACTGCACTCCCTCCTTTCAAGCTGCACTGAGGCATGCCTATGTGGGGACATGTGGGAAAGCTGAGATAAATCAATTAGACATATGAAGCGTGTTGCATGTGAATTAAAGCAGGATAGGTCCTCATGTGGTTACTCTTATTCAGGAGAATAAAAAGGCTTTCACTTTCCAGCTTCAAAGCTGAAGCATTTTACGACTGTGATGCATAGAGAAAAGCAACGAGGAGCCAGGAAGAGATGCCAGTGTTCTTGTTCAAAAGCATTTGTATCTAGAAATGAAAAATACTGAATGATTAGTACCGTGGAAGGACAAGATGTCCTCTTGAGACCAAAGACTGCTTCTCAGAGAACACTCCCTCCAGGCCTTTCACACTCAGATCACGAGAGAAGCCTTCCTCTGCACAAGGATAAATAATTGCATCACTATAGGATGCTCAAAACAAGCCATCTTGTTGTGGGACACAAGTTCTGGTACAGGGCAAAGTTTCCACTGATACAGCCTCATGACCCGCTCAGGTGATGTGGTAACTGTGCAGTCAGCAGCTTCGCTCAGTATTTTTGATGCTCAGAAAAGCTGTTTAAAGGTCTGATCTTACAGCCAGTACTCAACTTGCAACTGCTCCTTATACCAAAGAGAAAATTCCCGGCGCTGAATCCAGGCTATTGCCATTCTGGAGCAAAGAGGGGAAATCTCTTCACATTATGCTTCTTAACTTCCTTGACAATCTGTGCAGGGCTAGCCACACGTACCACTTTCTACGAGTTTGAAACGTAAGTTAAAGCCCTATGTTTTTAACTGTGTAATCTCTACCTTTGATAGCGATCTACCTCTTGCCTTTTTTTTAATCCAGAAGCATTTTAACATGCCTAAGTTCTTAAGTCTCAGCAAGGTTTTAAGAATTACCAAGAAACACCAAGAACACTAAGACTGCCTCTTTGTCTCGTTCTACTAGAGAATGTTTTGAAAACAGAACAGCATCAGGGTGGGGTGGTGTAGCTCTCACAGCTTTCAGTGAGGGGGTACAGAGAGAAAGGACCTACGGTGCCAGACTCCAAGTCTTACAGCAAGCACACGAGAACTTGTCTGTAGCTGCTAAGTGTAGCATATCTGTGTGATGTAGCAATTATGGAGAGAGACATCCACTATAAATTCAATAGAGAAGTTATGAGGTGTCTGTCATCTTTTTAATTTAAACAAAAACCTAGAAGAATTTGGATTTAAAAAAAACCACCCAAATATTTGAGCAGATTGAAAACAGCTGAATATCACTGAGATTTCCATTTCTTCATGTCAAGAAATATCTGTAGCTGACAACTTCAACCACACGTCCTGCACGCCGCCTCGTTTCACACTGCGGGGGGGATGTTTATATATCCACTCACAAGAATTATGTTCTCTAAAGCATAACATAGACAACTGGAAGAGTTTAGAGAGAAAGCACTTGGGTACAGATAGGTCAAAACCAAAGCTAAGTCTAACTGTGCCTAAATTCTCATGTTCCTATTACCAAACTAGTGTAAAATTTATTGTTTCTGGCTTCATTCTACAGAAAACCATGAAAACTTGAGATTGGATTAAAAAAAAGCTTCAACTAGAGGCAATAACAATATACAAAATATTTGTTCTGTCATGTAAATTGATAGTAAAAGCTTAGTTAACATTCCACAGTGGTTTGATGGAATAGACTTTGCAGAAATCAAATTAGAAATTATAGTTGTGTATGCAATTTATTTTGCCCATCCTAGTGCCAATGGTCTAGTTCAGCAAGTGCTACGGCACTGCTGCATTACTCAGAGGCAGAGTATCTACGTCAATTCTGCCATCAATAAGGCACTGCAGTACAGTTTTCTTGGTTTCTCACTTTCTGGCTTTTTGCTGAAGTTCAGCTTGACCTAGGATGAAACTCCAGAAGGGCACATGACTGACAAACATGAGAGAAAGACAGTGACAGACTGGAAGGGTTTGTTTCTACTTCTGCTGAAGACTTTCACTCTAATCTCACATGAGATGCTCATGATTTGAATGTAGCACCACCCTCCTGGTTAAGTCCCCACAGAGAGTTTGCATTATTAAAAAAATCACTGAAGACTTTTTACAACCTTTTCTTCAGGCTTGGGCTCTGCCATAGTTAACCAACACTTTCTACTTACTAACTTAATCTTTCTTCAAGACATAACTACTACAACGCAGTCAAGCTTGGAGCTACCCCTGAAGATCACTCAGAGGCAACAGCTGCCACACACTGTGGCTTCCTACTCGCTAGGAATTGCTCACCGCAGGCAACATGTCAGAAAAACTCAACACACTGTACTGATTCTCATCTCTCATGTTCAACATTGCATTAATCTAGACTAGCTGAGACACATGGAAGCTGCCGTCTTTATGCTAGCTTGCTAGGGATGGAAAACTGAGGGCTCGATCCACACAAAAACAAGGCAGCATCTCACTCTTGTGTACACTACTACATACAGTGATTCTCACGACTTATAGAGCTGGACATCACTGCTCTTGCTCTCTCTACATTTTTCTCTTATGCTCCTTCTTTAACTAAGGGGCTTCCTTGTCTCTCTCATCCCACCATCTCTCCCTGCTGGGCCTCTGCCAGACAAGGATGAAATGCAAACCAGTATCTCTGCAGAGCTGGCTACCTGGGGTGAGCTCTCAGTGTTGTGCATCATTGTACCAAGCAGGAATGGGTACTCAGGCCACGAGTACATTGCTCACCTTGGGAAATCAGGCTGCAACTCAGAGAAACCACCAGGCTGGGCAGGGACACAGGTGTGACTGTACTGCTCTACCCCTCAAAGCCTTAACAGGTAGAAGCCACGTACCAGGCAACAGTTATCTAGAAGGTGTGCTAGACTCTGGAGAGGCACAGCTGAGAAACAGCCTCTCAGGGCTGTGCTCTAACCTCCAGTGCATCTAACTGCAGATCCTTGCAGTAAACACCATAATGGAAAGACAAACATAAATAAGCAAGGGTAGGGTTTTTGGGACTACAAACCAACTTTTTTTTGCATAAGAATGCAACCATGAGTGTTTTGATCTGGATGCAGCCTGTTTATACTGCCTAATTGTAGTCATTCCTGTGGCTTTGTTTGTTTGTTTACAATAGTACTTGAGAGTTTGGGAAAATGTTGCAAAAGATTCAAATAGCTAGAATGGCGGTCATTCTTTAACCTAATGTTTATAGTTAATAGGACAGTTTTAACGTTCATTACAATACCGTAAAACTTCAGAATGTCTTTGTCAGTATAAATCTTGGGACAAAGCATGCAGTGCTAAGAAGCAGTTATTTCTGGTACAGTTGTGAGATCTGTTAGTATCAGGCACACAGGATAAATCACTTAGTCAAAGACGATGGCCCCACTACCAAGAGATTCATACCAGTTTATTAACATCTACCATCATGAAAAATAAAAATGTTGACATCAAGAAGTGAAAAAAAAAGATTGAAAAATAAAACAACCGTACTAATTATCTCCCTTCCTTTTCAGAATCAAATGGGCTTTTTTGTTTTGTTCTGTTTTATTTTAGAACCCTTCAAAAGGTCCAATATCATGTACACTTCATAAACTGGAAAGGGAAGACAGTAGAACAAAAAGGAGAGAACCACAGGAAACAGGTTGTTTAACATATTCTTTCACTCCTCTTATCTCAACATAGGGTTTTGGCTGAATAGCTGTATTTGTGTTTAATTTAATAAGTTCCTTACTAAGAAGTGTAGCTTCTTACTAGGAGCAGAAATTCCTTCCTGTCACTTCCACTTGAAATTATCTGTCACTGTTTATTTCTCTTAAGCTATCTTCAAAAATCACTCAAATCAAAACAGTAACACAGCATCATTTGGGGTGTCAGGAGGTCTCTGGCTCAGCACCCTGCTCCAAGCAGGGCTAGCTGTGAGATCAAACAGGGTTGCTCAGGGCTTTACCTAGCTGAGTCTTGAAAACCTCCAAGGCTGGAGACTACGTCTTCCTTGGGCAACCTGTGCCACTGCCTGTCTGTCCTTGGAGTGAAATTGTTTCTTCTTATAACCTGCCTGAACATCTTTTGTTTAAACTCATGTCTGTTGTCTCTCCTCCTCCTACCATACACCAATGGGACGAATCATAGAATCATAGAATGGCCTGGGTCGAAGAGGACCTCAAAGATCATTGAGTTTCAACTTCCCTGCCATGGGCAGGGTCGCCAACCACTAGACAAGGCAGCCGAGAGCCACATCCAGCCTTGCCTTGAATTCCTTCAGGGATGAGGCATTCACAACCTCTCTGGGCAACCTGAAGAGCTCCTTTTTTTTGCATAAGCTCCCTGCAGGCACCAGGGGTGCAGTTAGCAACCCCCAACACCACCTTGTCTCCAGGCTGAACCAGCCCTTGTCCCACTGCCTCTCCTCACAGTGCCCCTGACCATCCTGATGGCCCTCCGCTGAAATCGCTCCAGTCGGTTGTCTTTCTTGTACTGAAGGTGTAAGTATTTAACTCAAGATGTACATTCTCGGTTGCCTGAACATAAAATTTTCTTTCAGGATTGCCCAGGATTTCACCTTGCTTCTTTTTGTCCTTTATTTTGTTGAACCACAACATGCTGAGATTTGCAACCTCATGTTGCTCCTCAATATTGAGAACTGCTCTGGCTTGCGGTAAAGTATCCATCTTACACTTTCTTCCCTCTTTGTTCACATCTGGAGTGAGGCATGATGTCATCAGCATGGTATGTCATCTGCCTCATCTCCCCTGGTAAAAATGAGGAAATTTGCTTGATGTTCAGCATTCATTCAAAAGTCCTAATGCAACGTGAAACTGCTCCGAATGGCTTATCCGTTCTGGCCACTCTGATTTATCTGCACCATCACACAGCTCTTTGGAAGGATTTTAACAGTCATCGCATTGCTCTTAGAAAAAATATCTCATTCACAAGTTTTTATTCCTCTCTGCCCTTCCCCTCACCTCAAATCCCATTTCTGTGTCTTTAAAGGTGAATTATTTTTTGTTTCCCTTTCATTCCAGCAGAGAGATGGCCCCTTTTCTGTTTCAATGGGATCCGGGCCTTCCTGCCGCAGCTGCTCCCTCCTGGCTGCAAGCCGACTCTCTCATCCAAGCTCTCTCTTAATGTAGTTTATTTTTCTCTGTCTTGCTTGTTTCATTCTTTGCCTTTTCTCCAAGCTGGACTTCTCTTAATCAGCCTCAGTCTTAGCCCTTTTTTCCTTCAGTTCAGCCTTTTCTGCTCTTCTGAGTTTGAGAGTAAAGGAAACAAAGCTTCCTTCAAGTGAATTACTTACTTTCCTTTTTTTCCAATTTCCTTACTCTTCTCTTCCTCTGCCAGAGAGGTCAGGCAAGTTCTGACCCTGGGTAATAGTGCAAACTGGAACGTTTGTGATTGCAACAGAAACGATTCTTTAATTAATTAAATGATCCAGAAATGACGGAAAGAAGCCAGCAGAATTCCCCTGCCTACTGAGACTTACTGCTCTAAATCTTACAGTGCCTTCCTGGCTGAAGCTCAAGGAATAAAGTCACGACTCTGGCACCATCCTGCTATTTCTCTGCATTTCACTTTTATGGGTGCCAAAGGACTATAACACAGTCAGTCTCTTTGGGAAAACCAGAGACTTCATGGGACCCGTTCTGGTCAGGTTTCTCACTCAAGCACACTTAGAGCTGTAACCACCAAAACGATCAGTTTCCTGTTGACAGAGATTATTTTTATTAGCAAAATCACACCGATGCTTCTAATACGATACAGAAATTTCTTTAGGATGTGCCCCCATGAGCTCAGCACTATACACCTAACAGGAATACTCATCCCAAATCTGCATCCTCCTAGAGAATGATAATATTTTAACAGAAATATTTATGTATTCTGATAATTCAGCCTTCAGAGAATTCCTGGCTGGAGCTAGTATTGCTCAGTGATGTGAACTGATAACTATGTGATAGACTCTCCTTTACTGATATGCAGTCAGTCAACAGTAGTAAGAGTCAGATACCTATCTAAGTGGCCTGATCCCTCTAAAATAAAAAATAAAATTGAAAAGTTTAACTTCTAAAATGCAGGTTGTGTTGTCATCAACCTTTGCTGTGTTTCATGTTGGTCTTGTTTAGAACTATGACAGAAAAAAATCACAGAGTTAGCGGACTTGGTTCACCTGAAGGATACTACAAGAAATGATGATATGAAATCTCTTTTGTAAAAAAGCAGTGCCTACATTTGCTCCTACGGATGCCAGCTGGCATGTGCCACTGCATCCCATGGAAACAGAATATGGCCCTACAGTTTCCATCCAAAGCATTTTAAAACTATATTGGCCTCACCAGGGTCTGAGAATTTGTCCTAAACATAAGAGAAATAAATACTCTGTAGGAGGCTTTTTCGTCTGCTTAACATGTGTTCTTAGAGACAGAGCCCCACACTCTAGGAATGTCAGGGTCAGTGAACTGAATAAATGATTTAGGAAAAATACAGGGCAATGCCAAAACACCATTTGCTTCCATGGTGGAGGGTTGTCTCACCATCTCTGAATTATCTAAGCTAACTGTTCCAGCAGTGGCAGCTGGCATAAAACCTAGGGATGACCATTCTGATGTATAGCTGTGATTATTAGAAATTGTGAATGATCTATGTAGAAGTGGTCCTAAATTAATAATCACGATTGTTCAAAGCCCCCAAGTTTGCCACGTGATGCTCCATAGCCTCCTTTTATGGGTACCCATACTTCACCACACCATCTGCAGAAGAAAGTAACTGCATTTAACAGAAACCTCTCTTTATATAGAGCTGCAGGGGGAACTAATTAAAGGTAACTGAAACCACAGCTGCTAAAATAATTATACAGCATCTAAACTATATTGGAATGCTCCCATTGTTTCTCAGTATAACATATGCAAAATATGACTGGAAACCTACCATCATCTTAACATAATAGTGGCAAAAGATAAACCTAGAACTCCATATGATGCTACTTCATAGACTTGTGTGACATTCATCTAAGTTTTATGTGTATATACGCACAAACACGCAGGCACATTGTATACCTGGATCTTTTTAAACGTTCTTACTGGCTACACATAATGTTGAAGACTTATGAGAAAGATGTATTGGCATTATAAAATTACAATGAAGAATTGCCCACTTTTTTTTTTGCAAAAGCAAAGCGTGTTATAATCACACACAGAACCAATTGTTTGGAATTAAATATGTTAAACATTACTCAACCAGTCTTCAGTTAAGAAAAATTTTCTTTCAATCATTTTCATGTAACAAAAAGCCTTGCACTTCATATATATACAAAGAATCTGATGCTTGGAAACGGAGTTTCAGATGAGGTTTCAATTATTCCAAACTCAAGGATCAGTGGGAAATTCGGATTTGACATTTGCATAGAGATGCAGCTGTCAAAAAGAGGTAAAATCAATTGACAAAAAGCACCAGAAAACAAATCTGTTTTTGTCATTTGGACCTTATTCAAAATAAGTTCTTTAAAATGAAGAAGAAGAATAGGCATTTGAGTTCCCTGCTTCTTTAACTGTTTCTCTTTAAATGATGTTCATTATGATATTTCTGTCCCTTCCTAAGATGCATAGTACAAACAGCCCTGCAGAAAGAGGGCATTATCACAGACAGATCCTAAGGAGGATCTGGCTATAATTTTATGAGCATGTTCTTCTCCTTACAAAGGAGTTTTAGGGGTAATGCTAGGACATGTCCAGCACCTCAGAGAAACTGAGTTGGGCCAGCACACCATCAGCTTATCAATGAGATGCTCCTCCTCGTTCTCCCATTTCTTTGGCTCCTCAGAGCCCACAGCTGAGAAATGAAGCAGAAAGCATGGTTGTTCTCCAACGTGCTCAGCCCATGAGAATAAGATTTATTTTTAACTTTATCCAGGCGAGTTCTTGTGTTCACTGACAGGGTTTATTGACTTTTCATTTTGGTAGTAAAATCCAAACCCTTGTTTGTGGAAAATGAGTGGGAAAACATCTGCTTGTTAGCGCCTGCACATAAAAGAAGGTAATTATAGGTGTCATCGTTCTGAATAAGTTTGAAAGTTATCAGCTCATATCTTCTTGAGATATTTTTGCCCATGACTACAAAAAAAAAGTCTAGAAAAATTCCAAAGATGCTTTTATAGTCTGAATTAATCAGTCTGTCAAATTCTGAAAATTTCCAAAGAAGTAGAGATGATTTTGACAATTCCCCGATGCTATTACCATGGTTTTGCCCCTATTCATTTCACAGAGAGTTGCAGTAGATTTGTCCTTTGATAGCATGACCCTAAAGTTTTAAAACTCAATTCAGAAAAGAGAATTACCTTTTACCATCTCCTGCTTACCAATTTCTTTTCACTATGGCTTTCTCTTATTTTTCTTCCCAGATTCTCTTACTCATAACAATACCAACTTGGGGCCCATACTTGGGCCTTTCCAGAGTAATATCCCCATATCTTTCTCTGTTAGTTGACTTGCACTTTGCTATCAGAAAGAAAAGCGTGATGTTCTACTATACAGTTGTAGCACTGTTTATCAACAGTAAGCTACATTTTGCTAATAGCCCTGCTCTTCTAAGTGACAGTTCAGCCAACGTGCAATTATCTAAGTAGCATTCACATCACAAAAACAAATTAATATTCATTCTAATGAGAACCTTTGTGACAGTGCAAATATTACTTGGACAGAAGAATGAATACACAAAATTACTTTTCATATGTTGGGAACAACACTGTCTTCCTAGACATAGAGAAAGGGAGATAAGGCCATAAACTGGTAAGACAGCAGCTGCCATTTACCACTTTAAGCAACGTGTGGTCAGCAAGCAACTAATGCCAAAAGACTGAACTATAAATCTCCAATTCAGATATTATATTTGTCATCATACTTGGATGGGAATGATTTAAATCCTTCACAGATATATGAAGTCTGAATGCTTTTGAAAAGAATCACTTCAGAAAAATATTAGGCAATAAATGGACTTCAGTGATAACACATGCCGTAACATACCACAGCATCCAACAACTCTTCCAAACTAAAGAGAGTTAGAAAAAAATCCTAATGAACAACAATAAACAAATGTTGAGGAGCTATGTAAAGAATGAAGCTGATTAGTTTGCCATAACAGGCATTGAAAAGGCAGTGGATAAACCTTCAAAAGGCCTAACTAAAAGAATTCACTCTTCCAAGCCTGCTGGGAGATGGAGAGGAATAGCACTTAACAACAAGCACAGCGTGAAAGCAGTTCCAGATACTCAGGGACTGCAATGCCTCTTTATGTGCCCTCAGAAATGGCAGATAGCTTAAGGGAGTATTGACAAATGAGACAATTTTCACAATGTCATTTGCCTCAGTAAAATTTTAAAAAATAGTCATTTAATTACAGTTTTCCTTATTGGTCTATTGTACCTCACACACTGTGGTGCAGCTTAGGAAAACCAGCCCAAGAGCCATCATGTTGACTTGGAATGTCCTTCCATTGGCTTTCATTAGGCCTCAGAGCAACTCATGCAGGTACAACATCTTAAAAGCACTTATAGCGTGTAAATATGCAGATGCTTATCTTCCATGACTTTCAGAAGTCCCTTAACAACTTAATCCTCCTGAAATCAAAGAAGCATCAAAAGACAAGCAAAAAACATCACCGTGCTACACTGAAGGTAAGCATGAATTAGAGATGTAAATTTTTATTCAGGATCATCTGGTCAAATAGTCTGTTAATGCAAAATATATTCTCTATGCTTTCTATTATTTTCCTGAAGTTGTTTTACATTGCCAATCTCACATACCCTGTACGAAACCAGGAATCAAACAGGCCTAAAAGAGGTTTATGGAAGCTACAGATACACTATATTAGACCTGCTCTCAATTATTTTTGTGCTGGAAGTAGTGCAAATGAAAACCAGACTGACAGTCTAAGTGTTTTATATCCCAATGACACCTGCACATCTAGATAGTTTCAAGAATATCACATAGCAGTTTGGCCGATAAAAGACTCAGAGATTGAATGTCCTCAGCTTGTAGTCATATTCATTTTGACTTGATTGAAATTACCATTCTCCATCTCAGATGGTATGTGGGTCACATCAGTGGAAGGAGATGAGGCTCACCCTGGCGGTGGTCCTTCAGATCAGATACACTAAGATGGCCCTGACATGCCACCAGTGTTGCCTGACAGTCTCTTGCTCTCAGACACTGGAGCGGTTATGCAAAAGACTGTGTTTATGAGCTGCTACACAAACCTGAGCCAAATTTGGTAGGAACTACCCCTCCATTTCACTGGCTCGTGAGCCCACCCAGAGGAACTGGAAACCTCAGGCAATGCTTCTTACAGAATGAGGAAATGCCGTGCTGAATTTGAGAAACTAAAGAAATAGATCGACTTGGACTTCTGCACCGTGATATTTATGTTTCAATTGCTTTTTTAAAGTAACAGCAGATAGCAGTTTCCATTTTGCTTGGAGACATTTTCAAACAGGAGAAAGGGGTTGAAGCGTTTGAGTTACAGCCTGTGCCAGCAGAAAGGATTAAGGTTGTCAAGACACTATGATAAGAATTATGGTATTTTCACATTAGGATTTGAGACTGGAAATACTGAAAGAGGGCCCTGAGAGAGAAACTTGGAGGCTGTCCTCATTTTCCCTGCTACATACTGCTCATAGCTGCCCTTCTTCATACCGCACTATGCATTAGAATAAAGAAGGTGTTGATTTGAGTTTGGAAATCAGCTCTAAGGCAAGTGAAAATCAGTAAGACCCCACTATGTAGTTGAATACATTCTCCAAATTCTTAAATGCGGAGAAAAATGTCCAATAGATTGACAGCACTGAAATGAATGTATTTCCTCTTCTGCACGGGTAAGAACTGGTGCTGGTAAGAAAATGGCTGACAGAGGACAAACATTTGTCACAGAAAACAGAAACTATCTCTTCACTCAGCTCTGCATGTTCTCCATCCGATCACATCTTCCCTGGAGAGCGAGTGCCCTGTATTTCAACTGCAGTTGTACCAATGCTCATACCAATGAGCGGTATAAGTGCTTTCTTCTAGTGACAGCCAACAGTCCTGTTTATGAAGCCCCTTGTGAGACTGAGGTGACTGACTACAACCCTGTGGAAACACGTGGGCATCCTCCATCAGCCACACACACAGAGAAAGATCAGTCTGTCCATCAAGCTTAGGCAGCACACTATGAAGGGCAATGTTCTTGTTCTGGCAGCTCAGACCTGCAAGTTCTCGTGCATCTGCCAGTATGTTAAATATTCAAATACTTAACCACAAAGAGGAGGTAACAGGGAGACAGACCAGCCCTGTGAGCTTAGGTTACACAAGGCTGTATCTTTATGGCAAAGAAAACTGTGTGTGAGTAAGGCTGCGCTTGGCCCTGCACAAGCTTTTGGACAATATGTGGACCTATTGTAGGCTCTATGTGAAGGCTCTGGAGCATGCTTATCAGCACTTAATCCTGAGTATCTGGGCCTGGGGGACCCACCTGGGGTGCACCCTCACCTCCTGGCTGCTTGAGCCCAGCCTAGGCCAGCTGCGCAGCTCCACTGGCTCCGCAAACTGAGACGCTGCAACAGACTCTGTCCTGAACCAAACTCACACCCTGTGAATTACTGTAGGCACAGATGATGTTCCAAAACTTTCATCTGCATGAAAAAAAGTACATTCAAAGTCTTCAGAAAGTTGTCTACAAACAAGGATGTTCTCCTGTTGAATGTCAAACTGCAAAGCTGGGAGGTGAGAAACTATGTTTGTGGGTTAAGTTATTAAAATGATCAAATTCAGTTACGAAGTCGCTCCTACAAATAATTGAGCAACAGAAGCATTCAGATACAAATACTTCTGAGTAAAGAACAAAAATATTGCCAACATTTTTGAGTAAAGAATTTCTAAAGGCTAACTTGACATGTAAATTAATTCCATAGAAAGGTGATTTGGCTACGCTTGGAAGTCAAGAGGAGGTGAAAGAAGCATGCAAAAGTTTGGCATTTAAATAGACTCATAAATAGAAGACACATGGCTGTAGATGAACAACAAACTCCTCTAGCACGCCAATTTTCTAAAGAGAAAATAGCTGCAGATATTTTGAGTGTTTTCAGGACAGGCTGCTATGGTTAGGAGCTTCGTTTTTGCAAAGTAAAAGAAAAGCAAGATGACACCTAGAAACACAACATTATGCAGATAAAGAAGATTTAATGGTGCAAATTACTCTTTCTGTTGAAATTATTATTGTCTCACACATGAAGGAGAATACAGTCACGAAAAGCCACGGCTTTGAAAAGCTGGCTGTATGTGTCAAGCTTATTTGCTCTAACCTGTCTCTCTTGGGCCCCCCCATCCTGCATTCTCACCCCTGGGCCAGAAGCTCTTAAATCAGCTGAAGAACCCCACTGTGACCAGGACTATGGTGTGCGTCACCCTACACACAGCCCACACCACTGACATATGATATGAGGCAAGCTGCACCAGCAACTTGCCTTGTAGCCATGGGCTTGCTAGAGTGCACAGAAGTCTTATGTATGCCCCATGATGCCGCCTTACAGACACAAGAAAGTGATGTCCTGTACACACAGGTTGGGCTAGAAAAGGGCTCCTGAAAACTTGGCTCTTCCCAGCTTAAGAGAGAAAGCTTATAAAACAATAGAGGCACTAATAAATGATAATAATTAAAACATATTCACATAGAGACAAATGAAAAGAGATGTTGATGGTTAGAAAAGAAGCATGACTGCAAGGCAGTAGCTAAGCTTCCGGCTCTTACAAAAACAAGAGAGACGCTATGAAGGATGCCATATTGCACTTGGCTCCTGTCCTAAAATAATTCCACATTATAAATATTTGACGCAGCACTTAAGACTATTGCCTCCACAGGATTTAATGTAGTGTAATGTAATACATCTGTTTGCTACCCACATGGTATGAAGAATCTGAATGGGTAAGATATGAACAAAAAACTCAAAACCATACTGTACACTCTTACTTCTCTGTTGACCGTGCTGCACTTACTAACTTTTGAATTAAGACAGTAGGAAATGTTTCCTAATACCTGAATAGCATGGATATTGCTAATTTTTCTTTAAGGTACAAGATTACATTAACTCTGTTCCTACCCTGACTTTCTGTAAGTTGTGACTTGAATGGGCTCTGCATGTAATGTGAAAAAGTTTGAGTGCCTGTATGAAAATGTAGCAGCATAAGACAGTTGCGGTCAAACAACAGAGAAGCATGTTTGCTTCTTATGTCTTCAGTTTTGGTACTAAAAATCTATTTTCACTGCTTTATACAAACTCAGTAATTGTATATTGAAGGCATTTGTATTAACCATGTCCATCACCCGTACTGCAGGTGATAATTTCTTATTCCACATTGAAGAGCAGCAGGTTTGCCCTACTTTGATAGTTAACTTCTGTGCAAGTTCCTCTGTTTGATATCCTTCCCACCGATGGCATATCTTCCTTAAATCCTAAGTGCTGTAGTCAAAGAAAAATGCAAAAAGCCACAACTTACATTAACAAGTAAACAAACTAATGTGCAGACAATATATAGGGTATGACGCACACTTTCATTACTACAAATCTTTCAGTTTCATGATAACAGACTCCTGGCTGGCTTTTTGTTCTACTGATGGCAGCTGAGATTGGTTTGGAAAGAAAACTACATTTAGAAGGTAATCACAGCACAAACTTTTGGTTTCCACATGGTGCTGTGATCACAGTGTGCCAATCTGCAACCCTAACTTCGTCAGTTAAAAAGACATGAAAAAGAAAATTCTTACTATGTGACAGAGTAAAGCCTCCCCAGTCCCAGAAGATGAAGTCTCCATTCATCTTGTGCTTTAATCAAAGCATGTTTGTGTTGTGGCAGACCCAGCTAGTCCATTGGGATTTCCAAAGAGACAAACTAGCTTAGATGCCTCTTGATCCTTTGGAAATGTCTGTGCTCAGCTCCAGAGACCACCCATGGGCTGAGAAGGGGCACCGTGCCTCCAATGCTAGCTACCTGCCTGGAGGAGCCACAAAGCAGGAGGTGGCCAGCATGGCTCTGCCGGGAGCTATGGCTGTGCCAGGCGCCCAGGTCCCACCAGTTCTGACGTGTGACTGGGAGCTATGGGAGCTTTCAAAATGGATGCACTTTGATAAACTCAGTATCTCTGTGATGGTCTCTTTCTATGCTGAAGCCACAACAATTTATTTATTTTTCCCTGAAAGCTGCCGATGAAGCAAAACACCAGGTTTTTTGAAGTCGCCTTGGCATCTCTCAGAATATCAACATGAGTAAGTCATTCAGCAGAGAAAAACAGATTTAGACAAAGTTTGGCCATGCCATTAGCTTGTCTCTTTTACTGTATAACTTCTCATAACTGTGCCTCATCTGGGAAAAGACACAAATCCGCTGTTTGTGGGAAGCTACACAATTAGTCACTTTAAATGACAACTTCTGAACTAGAGCTGAAAGCTAACCAGACTGGTAAACAGGAATTGCAAGACTGTGATTTTTGCCTCTTTACCCAGAGTTTCACACAGCTGACATAAATGCTTAATTCAGCCCTTCTCCAGCAGTGGTTTACAAACCAGGGGTGGTTCATAGAACCACACAGCTTGCTCACAAAGCTGTATTAAATCATGAAATTTCCCAGTTCTGTTTGTCTGCACTGCTAGTACCCCTGAATATCATATTTACAGGTTCATTCATCCACAACTTGGAAATCTGTATGTTTCAGTCAGGTCAACCTAATGACCAGAAATGTAGCCAGTCCTTCCTTCATAAACAGTTCTCTAATGCACAAGAGCCTGATTCAGTACCCCTTAAGGCAACAGCACTCTTCACGTAAAAACCAGGAAATCAAGGTATCAGCATCTTACATAAAGTATTAATTTTTTTACACTGGACGATGTTTACATTTTTCCTTAGCAAATAACCCATCCATATGTACTTGGCTACAGGCAAATTTCTGATTTCACACATGCTGTGGGCAAATGTTGTGGTCAGAGATTGCTAGGAGAATATATATGCATAGCTGTTAGTCATCATGCTCCCCTGTCTTTGTAGAGAACATAATTAAGAGTATATTATTCCCTTCTTCTGTTTGCATTATAGATGGACTTGGCTGGAACCAGCAGGAATGAACGTGAACTTGGGTCATGAATCTGGATGATTACAAGAAGGATCTCAGCTAGCACATTTGATCTCTTGAGCTTGGAGGACAATTAAAGCAAAACGGAGGAGCCTAAGTTTTTCTTTAATTAGCCACCAGACTGCAATGTATGGGGGTTCAGAGCTTAAATCAATTCTTACACAACTCACTGTCCTCTTTTCTTTTTCCACCAATATTACTATTTCCATTGAAAAATATTTAGTTTTTAGAAAGGAGGGAAATGTGATAGTCATTTATTGCCCCCACACTGCTAAGAAATTCCATGCTTTTATGTGCAGGAAGCATTGTGTTGATTTTGGCTTCCCCATGGGTTAAAAATCTTGTTTAAATGTTGCAGAATCTAAATGCTCTTTGAGGTTTTTCTGTGTTGTTTTATGGAAAGGCTTCTGCCTGATTATTTACAGATGTTGTCTCTGAGAAAGCCAAAAATAGTCCTTTACTAATTTGAAATTTAAACTAGCATTTTTATTATTTTATTGTGTAACCAAGAAACTCTGCTCTGGGGTCCTCCGTTCAAAGAAGACAACAGAGAACTTCAGCTCACTGTTGGCATTGCATGCAGTGACATTACCATTTAGTTAACTGCAGTTCCGACCCCCAGCAGACTGAAGGGTCCTCTGCTGCAGAAGTGCAGCTTCCAAAGCATCTTGCAGCACGGCCTGCCCAGGTTACACGACCACGAAAGAGTCGCACTGTCTGAAAAGCTGCTTCTCCCACAGTAGCACAGGGTGTTCAACACAATTTTAGGAATTACAACAGCCATTCAAGCCAAGCTGCCTTTCTGTGACCACCCTGGCTGAATGTCAGTAAGGAATTTTTTCAGCAATTCATGAAATGCTAAGATGCATCTTGATCTCAAAAAAATGAGAAATGGTGCTCAGCAAGCATCTGATGAAACGCTCCTCCAAAGTTTCTCTTTGTTTCTCCAAGCTCAAGGAGAATCATGCATACTAACAAACAGAGGGACTTGCCCTTGTCAAAGGGGAGCCAAAGAGCTTGGATTGCATCGTTGCCAGTCTAAAGACAGATTTTACTCTTCCTTCTCCTCGTGACCAGCAGCAGACGGGTCACATTTTCTTTTCTGCCTCAAGTGATAGCTCTTCTGTACTACTACTAGTATATACTTGTGTTAAAAAAACATGTAGATGTGGTATTGAGGGACATAGCTTAGTGGGCAATATTGGTGGTAGGTGTACGGTTGGGCTAGATGACCAACTCAGCAGCCTTTCCAAACCCCTGTGTTGCTTGGTGCCTAGGAGGGACAGTGGTGTATTAAAAACTCAGCATTGCAGTAAGCAGGAAGATATACAACTTCTACCATTACCAAAAGTTCTGCATAAAAATATTATTGATCAAGCATATGTGAATGTAATTCTGTGCCTGTCAGCAGATAGTAATGCCAGCTGAGAGCTGCTCCTAACTCAGTTCCCACAAGCACATATTTGCCTACTAGGACATCTCAGAAACCAAACAGGATGTCTTAGTGGACCACGAGTCATCACAATCTTCAAGTGAAGTAATACACAGGTACAGAACAAAATCTGTGAGTCCAACTGTCTGTCTTTTCACAGACTAGCATACAGTCTACATGATATCTTTCTAATGTAGGGCTTAGGAAGTTTGTATTTATTTCCCATGGTCTTACCTGAAAATAGTAGCACAGACTTTCTGAAAACAGTAGCAAACTTCTCTCAGATGATTTCTTTAATGACTTTTTCAGTCAGGACAGAATGAGTAATTCTTCTACGTGGTCATTTAAAAGCAAAACTCAAACCAGAAAACTAGGCAGCGTTCAATTCCTGCAGTTGAAAAAATCCTTCACCTCAGACAAACACAGCTACCAGAGAAAATCAGAGAGTTTGGTACACGGACAAATAAATCAGGTTCTTGATTGAACATAACAAAATATTATCCCTTATTTTGAATGGCAGAAGCCTCTTCAGAAAAATTAACATCATAAGGTTTGAACTATCTGCAAACTACAAGTCTCTCCTGGGTATGAAACCACTTCACAGTCAAGATCAAAAAGTCAAATTTGATCTAAATTGATATTCAATTTCTCCTTACTGAAACACAACAGAGCTGGATTCCTACCAGTTCTGGTTTAATGCCACTCACCTTCAATGCTGGTGTGACTTCTGAATGTGCTATCAGCTGAGACATCGGGCTGAGTTTCTGGACTGAATACCAGATGAGGAAGAAGAAGGAATTCTTAATGGATGTTGTACTGAACCGTTAGGTCAGGGCTTGAGCTGGTGATGGAGCACCTGGTAAAGGAACGTGCCTGGCCCAGGGAGCTCAGGCACATTGTTTGCACCTGTGCTTTCCATGAGTCCATAAGAAGTGGACCCAGGGCCAGCCACTGAGGGGAGAGCAGCTCTTGGCCCTAGGTTGCTTTTTTGAGAAGGAGTTATGTGTGGCCATAGAGCACTCTCACCAGTGGGGTGAGTTCTACTCTTTGTTGTGTATGTGACTACTGGCTTGCCCACAAGTACTTTACCTGGTATCATCAACAGTGTATCAGAAGCAGTTTTGCTTCCTCTTGAGAAGAGCAGATGCATTCTAGAGAAGCTGTTATATATTTAATTAAAATACATTATTTTGTGTTATGTAGTTAAAGTGCAATTGAGAAACTGCTCTGGGGCCTAGAGCCTTTTGGGGAGTTTTATAAAAGATCATGCAGTGAGAAGACCTGTGTGTTATGTTCAGGCCTATAGAATTTCTTAGGCACAGTGCAAAGCAGTCATACAGTTACTTAAAGATAATTTACACAAAAGGTCATTTGTATGGCTATGCAACTTTTCATCCAAGGATTTTACAAGCTTTATAAGTACCTATAATATTCCCTAACTATGCTATTCCCCACCTCTGCTGCGATTTAAGAATCTCCTGAAGTAATGCTAAGCTTTCAGCAAGCATCACAAAATATCTGGTATGGCTCTTGGGGTACAAAATGTTTGTTAAATGTGTTTTTTGTTTTATTCTGGGGTCATGGATCTGAGATATGTTTGAATAAAAGCATTTAACATCTTATGCAAGTTAACTAGATCCCCTTCTCTGGCCTTGTTTTCAGCTCCCTTGCTGTCTCCTCAGCTCTGTGGTCTGCTTTTGTTACCCCATGAAGGTGGTAAAAAGTGTTTTCTCCTCTTTACCTTTCCAGATGGAGATTAAGTGACCTTCCCAACATGGCACAGGCATTCCCACTAGAGCTAGAAGACCACCAGGATGTCCCAGCTCTCCTCCTGATCCATATGAGAGCTTAAATAATTTTCTAACTGTTCCACAAGCTCCTCAGGATCACCGATCTGCTATGACTGCAAGCAAATTCCTTGCCTCAGGGTTTCAGTATCCCCTTCTATACCAATTGGATGATGACATGTTTCCCTTGTTGGAAAGATCAGTGATCGTCAGGAGATGAGCAGTGAATTCTTACTGCTATTGATGAAAAGACTTTCACAAAAACTCTTAATCTCTCATCACCTTGCTAATGAATATGCAGTTTTCTATGGCATGATACTGGGAAACCAGAAGATATGTGCTGGAGACAGAATAATTTCTCTTTCTCTAATAAAAGAGGAGTGGTTAGCAAACATCTTTGTTTCAGATGTCTTTAATAGGTCAAACGGATGTGCAGGATGTAACTGAGCATCTTCCTCTGTAAGTATATGCTGTGCAAATAACATTTCCTGAAATATGACCGGGTAAAGAAATTCCTTTCATGGGTTTTGAAATCTCATTCTGAAAGAAAAATTGAAGGATAATGGCCTCTGATGAAATAATAATAACAAATTAATAATAATCATATTTCTGTAATTCTGCTAGCATTATTTTCATCACTGTTGCATTCAGTACGTTTGTCAGTTGGCCCTAACTTCTGTGGTGTTTCACTGTGTTGGAATGCTTGAGGCACCAACCAAACTTCAGAGCTAGTTTATGTTTATTACAAAAATCAGGAAGCTTCTTGTAATAGCCACCTTGACAAGGAAAGCCTACAAAACTGACTGAGAATTGTGTTCTTTTTATCATCTTCATGACAGCCTAACACTGCTACAGTTGGCCATTGGTACTGCACTGATATCAAGAACATTAAGTGGGAAATCAAGTGTTTCACTTCTGAGGGACTTTCTCCCTAGCCTTTTCATTTATATATTGATAAGCCTCCAAGTGCTAAGAGGAAGGCTGTCCAAAATTAAGTACTTGAGCATAGCTATATTGGCAAGATTAGCATCTAGCAGAGCCGAAAGCTGATCCCTTAAATCTATTAGCGATCTGAGCCCGAGTGCAAACAACATGTTGGATGCAAGTTAGTCAGAAATAAGTGTAGGTGTTTGGCAGGGCTGGGGATTAATTAGCCTGCTTGGACTGTTCCACAGGGATTGAGCAGCCCTACACCTGCGTGTTGATGTACTAATGGAAGAGTATTTGCATGTCCCTGCCTTGCACCACATGATATGTCTGTGCTGGGGACTGCCGATAGCAGTCTGGCTGGCCTCTTGCTGTTTTGTTACAGAGGGCCAGAGAATTCCCGAGGAATTTCACACCCATTCCCGTGACAAACCAGAGGCACCAGCCTGAAATGTTTACTGTCTTCACAGATCCTGGACATACACTCAGTACAGACGGCAAAAACCTGCTGTTCTCTCAAGGTAGGCCAGGTTTTAGTTGCCGTTAGTCAACTCCTCCTGTATAACCTCAGGGTTCCTCATTTCTGGAGAGAATTTTAAGCCAAAATGAATGACCCGTGGCTAACATGCATCACGGCTAATATGTCATCAGGACTGCATCTCCACAAGCAGCAGTTTCTGCTGAGTATCACTTCTTGTCTTCCTGACTGCTATGCTCCTCCATGTAGCTTACTAACTTGTGTTACATGTAACATCTTTTGCTGTTTAGCACAAATAGGATCCAGTTGAACTATGCATAATTACATCCAGGTCTCCTTCAACGGATGGCTTGTTCCCTCTGTCAGTGATCTAATAAGTAAAGAGACATACCATAAAATGGGGAGTGAGTAATGCATGCTG